>JAJIYU010003188.1:0-27547 GCA_030144865.1 Tinospora cordifolia | reverse complement strand
TTTTCCAAGCTTGCTTCAACTCAAATCCACCCTTGTTGATGGTGTTCTCGACGGATCTGAGCTTGAAGACGGTAGATAATGGTTTGAAGGAGCTCAAACCACCCTTAGAACCCAATAGAAACACTTAAAAATGAAGCAAAGAAGTTAGGAGAGAGCTAGAGGAAGAAATGAGTTAGTTGCGGCTGAAAATTTTCAGATCTAGGGTTTTCTACGCACGTTTGTTTATATAGAAAACGATGAATGACCGCGGTCACTGTGCAATGACCGCGGTCACTGTGTGATTACCGTGGTCGACAGAATGTGGTGCATCGTTCCTCTTCTGGGTTTTTGTATGATGACCGCGGTCACCCAGATACGGACTGCGATCACCAGTGGACATTTCCCTGATCTTTTTTGGGTTTTATTCGCGATGACCGCAGTCACTGTATGACCGCGGTCACCAGAATGATGTTTTTACCTTTGTTTTCTGGGTTTTTCATGCAATGACCACGGTCACTATAGGTCGACCGCGGTCACCAGAATGGAATTTCTAGTATTCAATGTTTTTCTTCGCCATTTCTTGCGCTTCTCGGATTGGTTTCACTCTTACTCTTATTTACGCTTATGATACATGGTTGTCGGGTCTTTTTGGCCGTTTTGACTCATTTATTGAGTTTGTTATTCAACTTTCGCTGTTCACTAGCGACGTGGACGTCTCATAGACTTTCAGGGTATTACAAGCAAGAACTCAACCGGGAACAAAGGTTGAGGGGAACAAATAAGTGGCTTGAGAATGGGAAGGACCAACAAGAGGCCCACAAGAAAAACAAGAATGATAAGGCCCCACAGAGATAGGGGCAAAATAAGGGAGAGGCAAGGGAGCAGGCAAACCAACAAGCATAGTGCCCTAACAAACCAATTCGCAAGCTACGCTCGCTAGAATACTATTAAACCTCATTCAGAGCACCATGCACAATACCATTAGAGTAGCTATAAGAGATGCAGAAGTAACTGAAACATATAAATGTAGTAGAAATTAAAGCTAAACAAAAGTAGGTTATGTACAATAATCTAAATGTAATAGTAGCATAAATATTTAAATCAAGCTAATTACAATGTTTTCCTCATCCTTATACATCATTCTAACTCCCTAAATAGTAAACAATGTGAAGAAACCTACTCAAAATAAAACAGAATGTGGCGCTATGCAATGACCACCCCCTTGCCCTTATCCACGACATGATTACTTGAAATGTTATTAGTGAGCCCAATTTGTCTACAATGGGGTCAGGGAGTAATGTAGTCTAATTTATGACTTAAAGCACGAATTCAATAAAATGATGTTATGTATGCATGAATAATAATATTATGCAAGTGAATGCAATATTCAATAAATTTTCAATCCACAATGCAATTCTGCAACTTTTATTTAAAAACCGTTTTACTAGTAAAAAAAAAAACACGTGCAAAGGCTCTCCATAGCTTCCAAGGTAATAAGAAATCTACTCAAGTTGGCTAGCAAATAGTTAGGTGTATTCTCATACACCTTCCTAAGGATCGGCATAACACATACCTAATGTACGACAGCTCCAAGTCCTTGATAATTGGGTCAATCGAAAGACCGACACAACACATGCCTCAAGTATAGCGACTCCAGATCCTTGATGCCCCTACCACATCTAATACCCTAATTCGTACCTCAAACCTCGAGATTTGGTAAAATTTTTTAATTTGAAATCCTTTTTTGTCTGAAGGTCGTAAGTGCATTGCAATGTGTAATAACATTTCGTTTATGTACAGAATAGCAAGTTTTAAGTTATTAAATAGAAAACACTACTCAGTGAGATGCTCAGCTCCTGGTGCTCTTCTCGTGATCGATCTTGTCCCGCTAATGTTTGTTCCTGTGTAATCCGCATGCTTTCTTAATACCTATATAAAACTTGGCTCAAATCTAACTCTATGATCATTGGTCAACCAAAGGATGGACTCAGTCAATTATGATCCATTTATATTGATTTGGTCAATTTTATCCTATTTGGTCAACCCTAGTCAAACTTGACACTTATTGACTTGGGGGTCAACATTGTCAAAGACATGTCAAAGTGATCAAAATGGTCAATTCTAGCCCTTAGGGTCCAATTTACTCCCTATGTTCAACACTTAGTAACTATCTTGATTTATATTCCATCTGCGCGACAAATTTGCTATTGTTTCCACAACCAATCTGTACATTAGATTCTAGCATAATTTTATTGAGTCAACCTAGACCTCCTAAATTTTCTTTAGAATTTTGAATTGAATTTTTCTGAGGTTATTTGATATGGTTTTGGTTTGATACTCTCCAATCCGTTTCTAGATGCAGTTCTTATGACAACAATCACAAATGCATTCATTTGACCTACTTAGACTTATCAATTTGAGACAAATAATATTTTCAATATGCCCACGTATTCTAGGAAAATACCCACTAAGTTTTAGGTCCATCGGACGTGTCTAAGTATTTTTAAAAATTACTAGACAGAAATCTAAAACAAGGCATACATCACAGAAGTTGCAATCTTGTGATCTTCATTGTTTTTGAGCAATTCATCATATGGAATCCATTCAATGAAGTTCCTCAAAGCTTATATAAGTAAATAAAGCATGCTAATAGCCAAATTCATCATGTAACCTAATCAAAATAGTGGCTAATTATCAACCAATTAAAACATGGTAACCTTATTCATCAAAGAACATCAAGCATACTCAATATCATAGTTTTTTAATCAAAATTCCAACACTTGAAATTTTCATCTATGGAACGCTTTAGTCAAAACATGTTTGTACAACATTCTAGCATACCATTACATCAATGAAACACATATAAACCTCATCAATGTACTTGAACAACATGTTACAAGATCACTCAAATCATAAAATTCAATAAATTATAACATGTTTATCTTAAATGTGACAAGGAAATCAAATCCATGAAACTCCAAATTTCCCATGTCGGGACCCCATCAATGACCCGACCGGCACCACAACCTGACGTGTAAACTACTCTATCTACCCACCCAACTGTAGTTAAGCCTCCTCCATTGCACATACATTATTTAAGCAACTTTAGTATATATAACAAATGTCACACACACAATGGAAGATTTAACTTAATTTCAGACATTCAGAATTATATGTATATTCATCAGAGTTCTAATACAAACACCGTAGAGTTCCAAAAGAATGTTAAAATAAACTGGATTGATCTGTGTAAGCAAATGCTTAATCTACATAACCCCCCTACTTGATGAACAACTTTTTCCTTTTATCCAACTAGGGAGGACTTGTAAAATGAAATAGTAGAGGGTAATGAGCCCAAAAATAACCACGGCTTAGTAAATAATAGGCCTAACTTATCACTTAATGCAAGTATTCTAAAAACATTGGACACATGCCCAAATGTTTATAAACAATGTAAAGGTAACAACGACATGATCATTATCGAATATCAGTAAGACATATAAGTTCAACCTTGGAACTCCCATGAGCTAGGTGGTCCAAAAGTAGGAACTTATATTTGTTGGCTATTGCTTACCTCTAGTGTTACCCTAGCAACATGGAAGCTCACCAAATCTCATCTCTTACACCCAGACAATGTCTCAAAAATCCAAAAGAGACATAAATCTCAATAAATCATGCATCACATACTATAGTCCACAATGCACATGTATGATCAATGCTAACAAAATAAACATGCCTAAGCTAATAAATTAAAGAAAGTACTCACAGATATATAGATATCAATCTTCTCTCTGTTGACCCTGTGTTTCCTCGAGCATGGAACAACCTGATTACATTCATTGTGTTAGCTATATGAGTTTTACACACCGTCTGCTCGTATTTACAGTTTATAATGTGGTTTGATCAATGGGTCCTTATGGGTTAAACACATTTCTTCATTGTAGATGTTCCATTGACACCTTCTTAGGTCCAATTAAACCAATGCTAAACAATTATACATCTGGGTTTGAGTTTAGGCATTGTATATACTAGGTCAGTGTACAATGGTGTGACTTGTGAAATTTACTGAGACTTCATTTTATATTCAAATGACACCAAATTTGGTGGAGAGTCTCATCAACAACCCTAATATCATTAAGATTGTTCCTTGATTTTTCTAAGTATTGGAAGACCCTGATTTCAATACCCCATTGCATCTCTATCCTTATGCAAAACAGGGATCTAATCTAAGTCATAAGCTTTCTGATTTTATGGAGACATATCTAGCCATTGAAATGCTATCAAAGTTTTCAAATTGTACTAAGACCTTCCAAATACTCCCCAAAAATTTTATTTAGGATTTTAGGATATCAATTTTAAAAGTTTATGGTTTCATATTGTTCATACAACTGCTAATGAGGAGGTATGCCAATAGGATCTCATTTGGAGTTCAGTAAACCCCTTTCCCAAAATTGATTTGTGCTGGTTTGTGGACACTAGACACTAGGATATCAGAGGGTTCTACCCACCAAAATTCAGCATCATAGGACAATGCTAACATAAGTTTTCCCATTTTTTATTTCAGGCCAAAATAGTAGGTTTCTGTCAACTATTTCCCATAACACTTTTCATTGATCGATTGTGGTCAATCTACTCATGCTTTTCCTCTGAGATTTTACCAAATGAGATTCATAATATGGTTCTTCTATAGTCAAATGCCTAGAACTTTTAGAGTAATCTACCTTAGGTTTTAGGCTTGGGTTTGCCCCTCACTTGAGCATGTTTTGTTGCCGAAACATAGCTCACAATCCAACTAGGTGAGTGCATCTGCAATTTGACATACTAAATCAACTCCAAAAATTTCCATTCTTAGTTTAGTTTACTCTTGGAACATCCTATTTTCAATTTCCTTAAGCTTTATTCATCATGGTTCAATAAATCAAGGGTTATAGAACCCTGAAGTACGCCCATCACCCATCTTTTCCTACCCAGAATTTTGGTTAAGTGTTAAATCATAGTTTTCATGCTTATTCTTATCCCTCTAATCATGGTTTGGGTGGTCTCTTAGTAATTCATGGGGATGATTTCTATTCATAGAACAATCGTTAATCATCCCACACGCATTCATATACCGAAATTCATGGCATTATTCATTCTAATTTACCATCAAACATCAAATTTAACACAATTTACCTTATAAGTAGCCTCTATTCTCTTTACTTCTCATTTAGAAATCTTTATCCTTTGTAGTTGATCCCTATTTTTATTATTCTTTTCCTTCCTCGCTTTCCAACGAGCCAAAAATCATGTAATTTGGTGTAGAAATGAATGATTTATGGGTCTCCAAAGTGAGGAAGGTTGAAATAAGAGTTGCAAAATTTTTTGCTGCAACTGATGAAGAGAGTGAAGTGAATAATGGTTTCCTGCAACATTTTTTGGTCCCGTTTTTATGTGCCCCTATGTGTTGGTTGTTGTTGATTTCCTTTGCAAATCAAAAAATTGCCACCACATGCATCCTTAAGCCACCACTCATCCCTTGATAGACACCACATTCATCCATAAGCCATCACTTTTCCCTTGATGAACACCATTAAAGCAGTTGCCACTAATTCCAATTGTTTTTTTCTTAACTCCTTACATATATATATATATATTTATGTATGTATGTATGTATGTATGTATTTATGTATGTATGTATGCATGTATAACGTTATTTATTTATCTTTCTAAAAAACAAATACGTAACCCTTCTTTTTTCAAAAATAAATTTCTTTATTACATTTTTTTCCAAAAAAATTAACAACCAACTTGTATTATTTCTCATAATTACACATTTATAATGGAATTTGAGGATTGTTGCACTCTTTCCTCCTTAAGAATCAATTTTGCCCTTGAAATTAGAGTTACATAAGCCTAGAAAATGCTCCTTCATGTATTCCTTTCGTTCTCATGTATACTACTCATCACCATGGAACTGCCATTTCACCTTAACTATAGGTATTTTTTGTTCCTTAACTTGTTCAAAGTATGATCTACAATTTCAAGTGGCATTTTCCCAATGGTTCCGTTAGGTTTCAAATCCATATGCTACCATTGTAACACACGAGATGGATTAGGATAATATTTTCTTATCATCGACATATGAAACACATCGTGTATCCCTACCATCTGATGTGGTAATGCTAGTTGATATGCCATTGAACCTATTCTTTCCAAAATTTTGAATGGTCCTATAAATCTAGGAACTAGTTTACTATGATTTCCAAAGCGTACTTGTCCCTTCTGAGGAAATATTTTCAACAATGCATGATCATCAACTTCAAATTCTAACATCTTCCATCGATTATCTGCATAGTTTTTCTATTGATCTTGGGCTATTTTCAGATTCTTTCATTCTTGGTTTATCTTTTATGTGGTTTCTTGAGTGAAAGTAGGGCCTAAAAAAACTTTGTCACCAATTTCTGGCCAACGTACTGGAGATCTACATGGACTACCATATAAAGCTTCAAATGGTGCCATGCTAATACTGGATTTATACGCAAAATCACATAGGGATAGGTGGTTTTTCCAACTTCCCCCAAAATCTAATATGCATGCTCTCAACATATCTTCAAGTATTTAGATCACTCTGTTAGACTAGCCATTAGTCTGTGGATGAAATGTTGTACTCAAGTTTACTTGTGTCCCCAATTGTTTATGCAATCCTTGCCAAAAGTAGGATGTAAATCTTGCATCTCTATCCGAAACTATTGACATTGGAACCACATGAAGTCGCACAATCAAACATACAACCAACTCAACTTTTCCACAGATTTGTAACTACGTATTGGTAAAAAGTGTGTTGACCTCGTCAATCAATCTATAACAACCCATGTGGCATCGTCTCCTTGCCTAGTTCTGGGCAACCCCATCACAAAATCCATGGTGATGTGCTCCCATTTTCATTCCGGTATCATAAGTGGCCGAAGTAGTCCTCTGGGTCTATGATGTTCAACTTTAACTTGTTGACACATATCACATTTTTGTACATAGGTCGCAACATCCTGCTTCATTCTAGGCCACCAATACATTTTTTTTCCATCCTGATACATCTTATTTGCACTTGGATGAATGGTATACCTTGACTGATGCAATTCTTCTAGTACACTCTGTCTCAACTAAGGATCTGTGGTACCCATAATCTCCCTCTAGAAGTGTCCTCTGCCCATGCCCTAAGCATCACATAATCCACATCAAGAATTTATCCTTCCGTGATTTCTTGCAATTGTATTAGCTGAGCTCTCAATTGTGCACTAATATTGTTCTTAGCGGAAACATTATGGATACTCAATAAGGTTACATAGTCAATTACCCTCCACTCTTGAGACGTCTGTCTAGCCATAAACATTGTCTCAACCCATTTCCTACTCAAAACATCCGCCACTATATTAACCTTACCGGGATGGTATTTGATGGCAAATTCATAATCCTTTAAAATTTCCATCCAATGTCTTTGCCTCATATTTAAGTCTTTCTTTGAAAATAGATACTTAAGACTTTTATGATATGAGTACAATGTAAACCTTTCACCATAGAGATAATGCCTCCAAATCTTGAGTGTAAATATTATTGTTACCAATTCAAAATCATATGCAGGGTAATTCCTTTCATATACCTTTAGCTATCGTGAAGCATATGTAATAACCCTATCATTTTGCATTAATACATAACCAAGGCCTAATCTCGAAGCATCAGTATAGATTACTAACTCCTAGCCTAGTTTTCATTACATCAACAGTGGCGTTGATGTTAATCTCCTTTTTAATTCAAGAAATGTTTATTTACAATTATCATCCCAATCAAAAGATACATTCTTTTGAGTTAGCTTGGTTAAAGGTACAACAATTCGTGAGAAATTATGAACAAACCTTCTATAATACCCTTCTAAACCCAAGAAACTAGAAATTTCTATACTATAATCTGTCTAGGCCAATCAATTATTGCCTCAACCTTTGTTGGATCAACAAAAATACCTTTCACCCCAACCACATGTCCCAAAATTTAACTTTTGTTAACCTGAAGTCACACTTAATTAACTTAGCATACAACCTATGTACTTTCAGAGTTTGCAATGTCATTGCCAACTACTCTACATTTCCTCTGAAGACTTTGAATACATCAATATATCATTGATAAATATGATCACAAATTTATCCAAGCAAGGTCTAAACACTCATTACATCAAATTCATGAACATTTTTGGAGAGTTTGTCACGCCAAAAGGCATAACCAAAAATTTATAGGGCCCATAACGAGTTCAAAAAGTAGTCTTAGGAATATCCTCTTCTCAAACTCTTAATTGGTGATAACTGGATCCCAAATCAATCTTTAAGAATACCTTAGCACCTCTCAACTGATCAAATGAATCATCAATTTGAGGTAAATGGATACGTATTCTTGATGGTCATCCTATTTAGCTGATGATAATCAATACAAAATTAGAGAGTCCCATCCTTCTTTTTCACAAATAACACTAGAGCTCCCCAAGGTGATATACTAGGCCTAATAAAACCTTTACCCATTAATTCCTTGAGTTAAACTTTTAATTCTTGTAATTCCTTAGGTGTCATTCTATAAGGAGGAATCAAAATTGGTTGAGTCCTTGGGTTCAATTCAATTATAACATCAATTTCCTTTCTAGTAGGTAAACCAGGTAATTCCTCTAGAAATACTTCAGGAAAATTCCTTATTACTGGAATATCATTAATTATAGATCCTAACGACTCTATCTCACTCTTAACCCCGATATTAATTAAGGTACACATTTCCTCAAGGGTTACTAATTTTCCCTGAGTACTGGGTCTCTTAGTGGCTCTACCCTAGAATACCACCATTGGTTGTCCTAATACTTGGAATATAACTTTCTTAGCAAAACAATCCACTTATCCATAATAAGTAGCCAACCAATCCAGACATAGTATTACATCAAATTCTAGGAATTCTAACACTCTAAAATCTACTACAATGTGGAAATCTCCCAACCTTAATACATATTGCTCACAGACCATTTTGGGATAGATTCATTCCCTAGCTATAGTACTTAATACTAACCATGTGGATGTTCTAACTAGTTTTAAATTTAATCCACCCATAGCTTGTCTAGACATGAATAACAATGTAGAACTAGCATCAATTAGTGCATTAATGGATGTATCCTAAATAGAAATAATACCTTCCACCAACATCTTGGTTGCCTTTGGATCTAGCATGGTAATAGCCTGTGCTATTACTCTAACCACTGAGGTACCAACTGCTGATCCAATTAGGGTAGGGCACTCAAATTTCCTATGTCTGGGTTGCCCACACAGAAAGTAAGTAAATGGTTGTATCTGTCCCATCTGTCCAGACTGTGCAACTTTTATGGGGACTTAAGACTTGAGCCTTTGTCATTCGTATTATGGCTGTTCTGTAAATTTTGTCCTCCTGGCTAACTCAACATCGGACCAGGCATACCTCGTGTCAGTGCTACTGCCAATGTCTGAACATCAGTGGATGAATTTTGATACTGAGACCTTGGCCTCTAATTGAACTTCCTCTTCCTGAAGTTCTTCTTTTTCAGCCACCATTGGTTTCCAGATATAAAAATCGGAGTTTGTACTACTCCAATCTGAATCAACTTCACTTGGGGTAGTTCATCGTCACAATCCAACTCATAGCAGAGTGCTCTAGGAAACAATGTCTCAAAGGTAAAACCATGCACATTACGATGAGTGTCAGGCTTTAATCCTCTCCGTTAGAATCTTGCTCTTTCTTTCTAGTCAGTCACAGGTCCCTTAGCCAACGATTCTAATTGCAAGAACTTGTAGGCATATTCTCTAATTGCCATGGTTCCTCGTCAATATGCAAGAAATTCCACTTTCCTTCTTTCTCGTTCCGTTGTAGGAACAAAAGCCTCTAGAAACAATTCCTGGAATTGACCCCAACTAGACACTTGGCATTCCGTTGCCAAAATAGATAACCACCATCTTGCTGCATCACCTTCTAGCATATACGCTGCAAATAGAACTTGGTTATCCTCCTCAAGTTTTATAGATCTTATTATCATTTCAATGTTCAACAGCTAATCCTCAGCTTGTTGTAGGTTTACCCTCCACAGTATTCATTTGGTTTTAAATCTATTAACTTTTTAAGAAGCTTATCGTGTAACTTCTTCTTCCCACGTCTAGGCCATTCTTCCTCAATCGGTTCCTGTTCTACTCTAGGAGGCTCCATGGTCATCACTCTATGTACTTCTACTACAAATCTATCGATAAGCTAATGAATGTCGTCGTCAATGCCTGCAACATTTCTTCCTGAGCCCTTATCAACTCTTCTAACCTTTGCATATCTGTCTGCTCAGGTTGGGGTGGAATGCGTTCCTTTGGCTATCTACATGGATAACCCATAGGCATTTTAATCAGCAATTGTGATACATACCCATTTACCATTATATGAAGTAATTAATATAATATTCGCACATGAAACTTAACTAATATTTCATTTAACCATAATTAGTATGTACTTCTGAAAATGACCCACCAACTGTACTCCTAGAGTTCCTTACCTTTTTTCCTATATACACTCCAAAATACATCCTTGACTTAAGTTACAACTATTACCATATATACAACAAAAACTTGCTCCCTACAACAGTCAATCCAATGACCGACCATAACTATTACAAATTTGCTTCGCTTGTTTTTCTTTACCCCTTGAGAGTTTAGTGTTAGTTGTACAACATACTAACTATTTTCCATGCACTTTGCATGTGTTGTTGCATGGTTTGAATAGGGAAATAAGGTACATTTGCATTTGTATTTGCATTTAAGCATGAATAGGAATTTTTGCGTATCATTTGCATTTTTTAGGAAAGCTTCAACATGATTTCATGCACTTTTATTTGTAATTTAATGCCAAAAAAAAAGGTTTCAAAGTGTTTGTGCAGGTCTAAAATGAGTGCGAATAAGTTTGATGATGGAAAATGACTCAAATATGCACAAATCAACTCATTACCATGGTAGGGAAACATATTATCTCGGTAATCCAAGCACAAAAAGAAGAAAAAACCCAAAAAAGTGCTATCGCAGTAGCCAATTTGAAGCAAACCCAAAAAAATTGTGCAGATCAATTACCGCAGTCGATTACTACGATAATGAGTATTATCGCAATAACTAGTGGACCAAAATTTTGGCAAATGCATTACTGCAATCCATTACCACAGTAATGTGACTAAAAAAAGTATCTTCTAGGTTGTTGAACAGTGGAAAACTTGGGCTATAAAAGGGGAAGTGTTTGGCATCATTGGAGAGGGGAATTTTTAGAGTTTAGACACTTATTTTCCACCAAAAAACATTCTTTCTGAACATTCTTTGCATTTGGAGGATTAAGCAAGAGCTTTTAGCAAAAGAAATTGGAGCAAGCAATAGAGGGAGGCTTAGCAAGCTATCTAGTATGATTTTCATTGTTTGTTTCTCTTGTTTCTATATTATTTGCAATATGTTAGGCTAAACTCTCTATTCTAGGATGTAATATTAAATATATGATCCCTTAATTCTTTATTTAAGCCCTGCATTATGGGAAGGAAAATTCCACTCTAGTTCTTGATTAATTTATGTTGAGATTCTATTTTATATCTTTTGTTCTTAATGCCTTCTATTTACTGGTCATAAAGAAGAAGATTTTAAATTGTTTTGCTAGCTCGGGAGAGGGGCTTAACGGTTTGATGATCAAGTTATAAACTTGGATGAACCAATAAATCGAGAGGTAGCTGGTTTTAATAGAAGGTTGCATGTAAAAATAGAACAGTAATGCATTAATTATTTTCCTTTGCAATTCGGGAGAGGGTAGTAGGATCTTGGTTAATAGGGGTGAAAATAACTCCGGAGGGAGTCTTATGACAAGTATATAACCAAAAAGAACACAACATAAATTAGTTAAGACCAAAATTTAAGGTGGATCACACAAGATATTACTATCCTAGAAGCTTAATCATTATAGTTTTCAAACACGTTTTATTTAAACTTGAACTTAAATTTCATTTCAACACTCGTCATTTTAATTGTAGCCTTGATAAAATCAACACTATTACTAAGTTGGGCTTGTAGACTATTGTTCCTAATCTGTTCCCATAAGACGAAATCTGGTTCCCAACGGGATATTACTACTTTCAACACTGTATACTTGCAGTACAACCAACATTCAACTTCCCTCTTTCTCTTCTTATCAATATTGACACTAGATGAACTATTGTTGGGTGTTGCTGCAACAACTATAAGAACTGCCACTATAATATCAACAGTTTTAGACTACTGTGGTTCAAGTGGGTGCAGCACTTGGTTCACCATGACTTCAAGGCGAATCAGTCTAGCTCATAAGTGCTAGTGACTACGATAAATATGATCTAAAATCATGGTAACCCATACTAGCAATACCTCGCTAGATCCACGTCGGTCTGACATCCTATATACCTGATAGGTTTATAACCAAACAAACCAACTTAGTGCATAGTCATCATACATCACACACATTATTTAAGCAACTTTAGTATATATAACAAATGTCACACACATAGTAGAAGATTTAACTTAATTTCATATATTCAGAGTTATATATGCATTCATCAGAGTTATAATACAAACACAGTAGAGTTCCACAAGAACATTAAAACAAACTAAATTGATTTGTATAAGCAACTACTCAATCTACACAACCCCCCCCCCCCCCCCCCCCTCCAACTCAATGAACAACCTTTTCCCTTTATCTAACCGGGGAGGACCTGTAAAATGTAATAATAGAGAGTAATGAGCGCAAAAATAACCACAGCTCAGTAAGTAATAGGCCTAACTTATCACTTAATGCAAGTATTCTGAAAATGTATAGATGCATGCTCAAATATTCATAACCAATGTAAATGCAACAACAACATGACCATGATCGAATATAAGGAAGACACATAAGTCCAACCTTAGAACTCCCATGAGCTAGGTGATCCAAAACTAGGAACTAGTCTGCCGGCTATTGCTTACCTCTAGTGTTACCGTAGCAACACATAAGCTCACCAAATCTCACTCCTAGACCCACACAGTGTCTCGAAAGTCCAAAAGAGTCATAAATCTTGATAAATCATGCATCACATACTACAATCCACAATGCACATGTATGATCAATGCTAATATAATGCACATCCTTAAGCTGATAAATTAAAGAAAGTACTCAAAGATATATATATATATATATATATATATCACTCCTCTCTCTGTTAACCCTGTGTTTCCTCAAGCATGGAACTACCTGATCACAGTCATTGTGTCAACTATACAAGTTTTACACATTGTTGGCTCATGTTTATAGTTTATAATGTGGTTTGATCGATGGGTCCTTACAGGTTAAACACATTTCCTCATTGTAAATGTTCTATTGATACCTTCTTAGGTCCAATTGACCCAATGCTAAACAATTGTACATTTGGGTTTGAGTGTAGGCATTGTATATACTAGGTTCGTGTACAATGGTGCGACTTATGAAATTTATTGAGATTTCATTTTATATGCAAATGACCCCATATTTGGTGGAGAGTCTCATCAACCACCCTAGTATCACTGGGATTGTTCCCTAATTTTTCTAAGTATCATAAGTCCCTAATTTCAATACCCCATTACATATCTATCCTTATGCAAAATAGGGTTCTAATCTGAGTCATAATCTTTTAGATTTTACTAAGACATATCTACACACTTTCTAGATTGCACTAAGACCTTCTAAATAATCCTTATAAATTTTATTCAGGATTTTAGGATGTCATTTTCCAAGGTTTTTGGGTTCATATTTTCCATACAACTGCTGATGATAGGGTCTGTTAATAGGGTCTAACTTGGAGTTCGATTACCCCCTTCCCAAAATCAAATTTGTGCTGATTTGCGGACACTAGAAACTAGGATATTGTTGCTTACTCTGCAAGTGTATAGGTTCGCACTAGTAATAACTGTGAGTCCGAATATCGTCCTCAGGGAATGAAATTTACTAAAGTATCTCAAATCCCAATTTAATGTTGATTTTCATTTTATCAAGACTCTGATTAGGGTTGAATTGTCAATTTTTGAACAAAAACCTAAACTATCAAAAAGCAGTAAAATTTTGTTTTTGAAAACTATATGGAAATGTTGTCTAGAATAATAAATTTTGTTGTATGTCCTATGATTTTTATTTCAGATCATGAAATGTCTGCGCTATGAGTTATAACACCAGCAATTGAAACCCTCTCCCGAGGTGCCTCAATTTCTATTAGTGTTGTCTTATAATTCCCTCTTTCAAGGCACTTAATCAACAACCTAACGTTATGTAATTAGCAATCTCGTGCAACCCCCTAAACAATTAACAACCCTCCAGTTAATCAACTAATCTAGGTTTATACTATGACAACCTACCATTAAACCTCTCTTCCGAGTTAGTTTAATGATTTGAACTCATCATGTCTATGGCCAGTAAACATCAAGCATTAAGCATACACAATATAGAATAATTTTTTTAAATCAGTCACTTCAATAAGAAATCATAGTTCACACATTAGAGATTTAGATCCCAACCATTTAAAACTAACTAGCTTGACATTGAAGTAATTAAAAACATCAAAAAGTAATAGACAAAGTTAATCATACTCAAAACTTGATCTCACTCCTCAAAACCTTCTTGAACCTCTTATTTTTCTCCTCTTGAGCCGTTACAGTTGAGTTTTTTCGAATTGGGTATATTTAGACTCTAATCCTCTTTTTTTTATTTATAGGCCCCACACTAAAAAAATCCTAAAAATATGAGAAACCCAGTGATTAATCGTGTGACCGCGGTCTGTGACTGTGGTCAACATCGTCCTTTAATAAAAACTTGGATTTCATCCGTTATGTGCACCGCGGTCAGCCTGCTCTTCGTTCGAGTCACGTTCTGGTTATCGCGGTCACTAGACCACCGACCACGATAACTAGTGAATTGATTCTTTTATCTGTCTTCTTTTGGCTACCTCAATCGTCAGTTATCCTACTATGGTAATTTGATGTTTTCCTTTTGATTTCCACTTTTCTTTGCCTCTATATGATGCAATTCTCTCTTGGCTTCATTATGAACCTACACCACACTAGAAATCCTTCCCCAGACATCATTTTCTCATAGAAAAGCTATAAATCATGAAAACAAGGCTTAAAATGCAATGAAACATGCAATTCCCTAATCTAAATGCTCATGCTACTAATTATGCACAACTTTGTCTAATTTTCTTTTTATTTCCTATAAAATGCAATGAATCACACATACTAATGTTAACCTACTGTGCAACTAACAAACACCCCCAAACTTAAACTATTGTTCGTCTTCGAACAATGACTCTAATCTAAAGTGTTATCCCATGCCATATAAATATAAATTCATTTTCACTCATCATGGTGACTTCTATCTTCCATTCCTGCAGTATGATTCATTAACACATCCCTAAGGTCATGCAGGTCATCTAGATTTTTAGCTTATCCACCATTCTTCCTTAACTTCACCCTCTCATATGTTAGTATCTCAATCATCTTAAACTTTGTCGGTGATCCCACCCATAGAAATCCTTTCTTAATACCTAAGTGCACAAACTCTCTCAATTCTCTACTCTATCTATCCTCTACTTAGTTCAAACTATTGTAGGGATCAGAGGTCTTTTCTTTAGGTTGTAATGTGGTCTAGGTCAAGGTGCAAGTAAATCAGGAATTTCATTCTTACTCAATTGTATACTCATAGCAATAATACCAACCTCTTTTGTTCGATTTTCTTTAATAAAACCTTATCCTCTATGTTCAATCCCTTGTTCTATTTATTCATGCTCACAACCTTGTTATATAGCTCCACCAAACTTATTTCATCTCTTGCACTCCAAATTGTACCCATATGCACTCTCATATATAAAAAGAAGCTTAGCTTTCATTGACAATACTAAACTAACTCTTCTTCCGCATTTTTTTAGAATAATGAACCAAAATAAAAACATGAAAACATATGTATTTCAATGTTAGCATCTCCTCCTTCTTTCACACTTCCAAATAATTAGAATTATAACCATGAGTGCACACAAATAGGCTCAACTCAGATATTAATAAAAATGGTAAAGTGTGTCTATATATAATGTTTTGGTTAACAACAAGAAAACAAACCATAAAGCTCAAAATTGGTTGCAAAAGGTTATGAATGTTGGGACCGGCCTTTAGGCTCTGACTCAAACAAAAATGGCCTACTTCATTTCCCACCTATAATCATTCCCAAGCAATGTTCAAGATACATTTGACAATTTCTTGAATCTATGAAAAATTCTTTCCATTTGTGGTTTAGTTTCCACTCCTAACTTTCATTAGCTTTGGATTCTCAATCTACCTAGGACTAAAGGGTTCTATCAAAGTCAATTTTTTTAGACAAACCAAGTACATAGACTGTTTGATAGTACCCCAGTTCTTTGCCTCATCACACTAAATGAATTTTCAATTTCATAGGTCACTCAGTGAATTTTTTTTTTAAAAAAAAGCTATGGTTATATAGCTATGGCATGGATGATCTAGCCTAAATGACTTCTACTATATGTTCCAAACATGTTTCTAAAATATGCAAAGCAAAGCACTAAGAAGGAAAAGTAACTATGAAATTGAAAGAAACTAATAAAAGTAAACCTAATGTGTCAAAGCATTTAGCATCCCCAAACTTGAATGGTGCCTTGTCCTCAAGAGCACATTGATTCGCATAATTGGGAGAGTACACATCACGACATGCATTCAAAAATAGAGAAATTAGTCTGGAGATCACATAGATTCTAAGCATATGCATTACTAATAACGAGAGTCAATGTATCAAAAAATAATTATACACTATCGACACAAGTAGAGTTCAAACAAATAGAGACAAAGAAAAGAAGAAAAACTAGAAATCAAAGGTCCTCTCCAAAAACTTCAGCCTCTGTGATGAAGTCATTCTCGTCCCCTCCATCATCATCATCATCATCATCATCTTCATAATCAACAATTGAAGGAGTCCGGGGGGCCGGAGATGCACAACATATCATAGACATGTAGGGCATGTAGCAGGAAAGAAGAGGATGGGCCTGTGCCATGGTTGGATCAGAGCGATGTAGGCACTAGGTGATGCGTGAGGATCAAAGGGTGGTATGGCAAATGATGATGGCTTAGGAGCAGTCGAAGAGGAAGGTGACGCGCCAGTAGAAGGAGCAGGAGTTGCTGCAGTGCTGGCTGGGTTAACTGGTGGCTATGGGGACTCTATAGAGGCCTTGCACCTCGTAACTGGAGTGGAGGTGAGCATCTTTACTGTGATGTGATCCTTCATCTTCAGCAGGGGTTCACTCCGCTCCCAAACTACCCTAGCTCTTCTGCACAGCTCTGTAATGAGGATAGGATGGGGAAGTCCCGCGTTGGTCTTATCTATGGCAGACCAGATGGAGCTAGAGATGATTGTCCCGACATTGATTGGGAGCTCCTTCGTGATGCAATACACCAACACTACCCTCTCTACAGTTACCCTGTTAATGGCTAGTGAGGGAAGAAGGTTAGCACAAACCAAATAAAGTCAAACCTTGGCCGGCGTTTGAAACGTTATCTTCACAAGGTTAACGGACTTATCATTGTAAAAAATCTAGGAATGTAACACCCCAATTTTCGACCAGACCTCCGTTCATGTGCCTTCTCACGAGTGGATCGTCGCCCGATGAAAATCGAGATGCTACCTAAAACTTTTCTTCTGTCAAAATCTTATTCTTCAAAATCAAATTTATAACAATCTGTTCCCAAGTTAATCTCTGGTTAATTTCTCATATATACCAAAAAAATTTAGAGTAATTACTCGAGACGTTCACTGGATTCATTAATATGAGTCATAAATAAAGCAGCAAAAATTACTTTAAAACTACTCATTCATGACAAAATTGTTAAACAAGGAAAACCATTGAAAGATAAAATGACCAAAGTTAAACCAATGTAAAATACGTTAAAACAATCCAGTACAATACAGAAAATATGACTGCCAAATCACCTATCCCGAACGACCTCCCCATAAGGTGTCCAATTAGAGTGCAAGTCTTCTGACGTAGGTTACAGTACTCTACGTCTATGTGTACCTGAAAAATATAATGGGTGAGCTCGAAAGCCTAGTAGACCGATCCTACACATCAGATGCATTATACAGACTCAATCCAAAACATTACAAACACTTTCAAACATTAGTCGTTCAAACATTTATTTATCTTAGTCGAAGTCTAAGACCGGAAGAGGGTTGAGACGCCTCTCGATATTCCCTGTGATCCAATCTAATCTCAGAGGGTTCCAATAATCGTTTACAATCAATCGACACTCACATCACAGTCTAAGAGAGCGTATTTATCGTGACATCGTACCGTCTCCCAAAGACTTTGAGCTGTCACAGTCAGCTCCGACTGGGAATACCTACGATCCACCTTGTGGCTCGACAATCTCAAGCAGTGACATATAGGAGATGCCACCTCGATCCGCTTCAGGTTCGTCAATCATACCAGTACGTGGATTCTTAATGAACCATTGTCTTATTTTAGTTTTACAAACAATTTTAATCATGCCAACCATCACACATATCATTGAAAATAAATCAAAATAATACAGGCTATTCACATGAGTAAATAATGAAATTCTAAATGCATGACTTCCTATTTATGCATGCTATAAATAAGCAAGGCACAATTTAAATAAAACATCACACCATCATCCAAACACGTCAAACAAGTTCAATCAATTTTATAACATAATTATAATAATCCTAGAACTATTCAACCAAATGCTTTGAATCTTAAATCCGCATAATACAAATGAGCGAGAAAGTCACGCCCACCTTATTTTGTCAATCTTCAGGGCTCCTTGCTTCCCTTCGAGATCTTCGAGACGTTAATATATATAAATCTGAAATTTAACACCTGATAGAATCACTCTTAAGCTTAAACAATTTCTAATGATTTAATCTTTAAAATTTGAATAATTTATTGATATCAAAATTAATTTAATTACGAACAAAAAAAAAACTTCTATTTGTCAAGTCTTTAGTCTTGTTAGGAGTTAAGATTTCTAGTCTTCTCCTATCAATAGAGTTTTGCTAAGGTTATTATTGTTATTATTGTTGTTAGTCTCACACCATAACATATTTTATTTGTTTTATGGGTTCATTAAGATTTTCTAAAATATCTATTAATTGGATCTCTGAATCTACTTTTTTAAGACATTAATTTCCTTCTCAGATTTCCTACTCTTAAAGTCTTAGTTAAGGTTACTTCGTGGTAGTGATTCAAATAATCTTTGTTCAAAATTTCCTAAGATTAAATAGTCGAATGCTTAAGTAAATAAATAAACAAAATCTAATTCTTTTCCTCTTAGCATTTCCCTATTATAGACTAAATAGATCTATCACAGGTTTATTGTCCTATTTAATCAACCCGTCACTCTTGTGCCTCCCCTGTTTCCAGCTTGTCTCACTAGCCAACATCACGGTTGTCTCCTCACTCAGCAGCAGAACACAGCAATGAGAACGGCACCAACAGTCATTCCTCTTCATTCCCTGGTTCTTCATCACTGCAGCATCAGCAACCAGCAGCTGCACCTCCTCTTCTTCATTCTTTGGCCAGCAACGTGAATAGCAGCAGCTATCATAAAACAGAGCACTGATGCTCTAGTTCTTCTTCTTTCTTCACGTTCTCTGTTTCATCCCCCTTCGTCTGACTGTTGTACCAAAACCACACTAGCAGCCCTTCTTCTTTTGTCGTCTCCTTCTTCTTTGGTCTTCTTTCTCAGTTACAGCGACGATAACAACAGCAGCAGCAATGGTAGCAATGGAGTCTCCTTTGCTCTGTTTTCCTTTCTTCTCGTTCGGGTTGCAGCAACAGTAGTTTCTGTTCCTGGCCTTGCTGCATAGTAGGTTCCTCTGTTCTCTCTCAGTTCGTGGTGCCATGCAGTAGCTTCTTCTTCGTTTTGTTCCTCAAGTCACGACCAACAGCTCGCCCCAGATCATCTTCTTCGTTTGAACACGGTACCCGCCACTTCTTCATTCTTTGCTCGGTATTCGTCCACCAGCAGTAGTTGTAGTTACAGCAGCTATGATCACAGAGTAGTGCTCCTCTGTTTCCCATCCTGTTTCAGTTTTCTCCATCTTCTGTTCGTGTTTCATTTTGCCAGCCACACACACACACACACACCAGCAAGCCACTAAAATGGCTTCCTCTTCAATCTACCATGATCTGGATCATTCGAGGCTCTCATCTTCAACAAACTTCCTCATCACACTTCATTTCCAGCGCCCCATGTTGTAACCATCACACACCCCTCGGTTACAATATATGTGCACGCATTTTATTTCAATTTTTTTTTTTTTATAACTAAGCATGCTAACCGATTTATTTAGAATCTTGTTATAGGTTTATAACTTAATATATACCATTCTCTTTAATTTGTTTTTAACCCTTATTATAAGTTTATAAGTGTCACTATTCTATTTTTTAATTCACTCGTTCCATTGCCATGGGAACTATATGCATTACGAATATTCTATGTTACAATTTATATGTGTTACACAATAACGATTATTTAATAGCCCCAAATAAAATATAGATATATGTGTGAAATTATTTATTATTTTATAATAAATAAACTAATCAATTCTCTTATTTTCACTCGCAACTTAACATGTTCGTAAAGTTCCAGGGTGTTACAAGGAAGCCCCGTCAAAATAGAGAATCCTCAGTACATCGTCTAGATCGAAGCAGGGTAGTAAAGTGTAATACTTATCTAGTGAGTCAGTGGGAAGACTGTATACTTCATTAATAGTAGCTACACTGAATTTGACCCATTTCTCGCGGACCCAAACTACAGTGCCCTCTCTGTCAGTAGCATTGGCGTAGAATTCTTGAACTACAGGAATGACTATCATAGAGGGTGCCTGAATTAGTTGCTCCCAATGGCGAGCAGCTACTACTGCATCAATGCCAATGTCACATTCCTCTTGCATCAACATTATACCTTGCCTCGAAATCAGATCGCGGTTAGAACGGATGAGGTTGAACAGTTGTTTGGCTATAGCAGTTCAAAATTGAGCTCGATCCGCAGGAGGTGGAGGTGGTGCTGGTTACTTCCCTTTAAAAGCAAGATGTTTCATTCGAGGAGGCCTACAACAAGAAAATTAGTAGGCAAGGAAAATACCACTTCATATAAAAGAACGACTATTGAAACAAGACAAATTTCACTTATCTTTTACAAAACTAGATACTCAAAATAATTCTAGACAAGTCAAGGTGTTCTAGTCCAAAAAACCAACAACCAAAACATCAAAAACATCCATCGAGAACGTAAAAATGCAGATACCTCAACAAAAACTTCCAAGTTGTACAGTATTGTGTATTCAATTCGAATATCAAACAAAATAGCCTTCAACTGATTCAAATAAGGGAAATAATAGCCTAAAGTGAGCATCTACAATGATTTTGCAAGTCCCTTGCTTCCAACATTTTCAGCACTCATTCAAACATGCCATAAATAAAGAGGAATTTGAAAAGTTTTGAGCAAAACAAGTAATTTCAATCATGAATAGTAAAATCTAAATCCTAAAACTTACCTAAACATGCGATTGAAACAAGGAAATAACGAAAACTAAAGTAAAAACACTTATATTGTTGTTGAGAAAGGGAAGGGCACTATGAGAATCACAAGAGAAATGAAGAGTCACAGAGAAACTCAAGAATTTTCAGAACAGAATGTAGAAAATTACCGCGATTTGTCTTAAAAAGGACGTAATTACCACGGTCGGTGCTTTATGGACTACGATAGTTGTGTGAAACGTGAATTTTCACATTTGTGGGATTTTTGCCTACCGCCGTCTGTAGTGTTGTATAACAATATGGACCACACTACAGATGATGCTCCAAAAATATGCATTCTGGTTATCACGGTACACAAAAGTATTCACTTCTGGTGACTGTGGTAATTTTATGTACGCCCCAAGTGTATCTTCTGATGACCGCGATACACAGAATATATCACTCTGTGGACCGCGGTAATTACACGAGGGGACTGGTTTCCTCTTTTTGTAGATCACGGTACATAGAATCTAGTGTTCTATGGACCGCGGTAGGCAGAGCAAAAACTGCCTTCCCTCCCTTTTTTCAATGATTCCTAAGCCTTATGATATGTAGAACCTACGAAATCAAGTTGTTAACACCTATCTGCATCCTAGAAAAATAAAACAAATAGAAACAACATGAACACAAGAAAATAGAAATTAGTAATGGGTTGCCTCCCACTCAATGTTTTGTTTAATGTCGCTAGCTCGATGAAGATACTGCGTTTCAGTCCTTAAGTTATGCCATCCGTATCGTCTATTTTGATCCCCCATAAAATATCTTCAATCTCTAACCATTCACTTTGAATTTGCGGCCATCAAGCAAGCTTTGCACTTCCACTGCACTATACGAAAAACTTGTGTAACTAGGAAAGGTCCTGACCAACGAGACTTGAGTTCTCTAGGAAACAACTGGAGTTACGAGTTAAACAACCACACTTGCTAGCTAGGTTTGAAATCCTTCTTCTCAATGAGTTGTTCATGTCATTTCTTTGTCCTTTCTCTATAGATAGTGTTATTCTCAAAAGCATCATGGCGAAATTCCTCAAGTTCTACAAGTTGAAGTAGAAGATTCTCTTCGCAAGCCTTTGCATCAAAATTCAAGTTTTTGATGGCCCAATAGGCTTTATGCTGTAATTTACAAGGCAGGTGACAAGACTTCCCATACAACAACTGATATGGAGACATGCCATTGGGCATCTTAAATGTTGTCTAGTATGCCTACAACGCATCGTCTAGTTTTAGAGCCCAATCTCTACAGTTTATTCCAACTGTCTTTTGTAATATTACCTTGATCTCTTAGTTAGACACTTCAGCTTGCCCATTCTTTTACGGATGATAAGGCAAGGCAACCTTATGTTGTACTCCATATTTGGTGAGAAATTTATTGAAGATTTTATTTTAGAAATGTGTGCCTTCATCACTCACAATTGCTCTAGGGGTGCCAAAATGAGAAAAGATGTTGTGAGAGAGAAACTTCAACACAACTCTGGCATCATTCTTGGATGCGGCTACTACTTCAACCCATTTAGAAACATAATCAACAACAAGCAGTACATATTGTTTGTCATCCGATGGTGGGAAAGGTCCCATGAAGACTATTCCCCAAACATCAAACAATTTGACTTCCACAAAAGAGGTAAGAGGCATCTCATTTTTCCTAGAGATGTTGCCCTATTTTTTGGCACACTTCACATGTCTTCACAAATTGATAGGTATCCTTTAGCATACTCAACCAATAGAATCCACTCTCAAGAACACGCCTTGTTGTATGTTGATGACTGTAATGACCACTATCCGGTGAAGCATGGTAGTCATGAAGGACTTTGTTAAATTCTGCTTCCAGAATGCAAAGGCAAATCACTTTATCAGAGCATCTCTGGTAGAGAAAGGGATCATCCCAAATATAGAACTTGCTTTCATGTATGAAGCGCTTGAGGAGGCTGTGGGACAAATCTGGTGGAGTAGCACCTGTGGCTTTATAGTTGGCAAAATCTGCATACCAAGTTCTACTATCACTGATAATCAAGAAGTGCTCATCAAGAAAAACTTCCACTATGTTCCTTGGATCCTTATTTGCTTCATTGGATAGGTGAGACAAATGATCTGGTACCACATTCTCTTTTCCCTTTTTTGTCTATCACCTCTATATCAAACTCTTGCAACAATAAAACCCATCTTATCAGTTTGGGCATTGCATCCTTTTTGGTGAAGAGTTGGCAAATAGCTACATGATCGGTGAGGACCTTGACATGGGAACCCACAATGTATGACCGAAACTTGTTACATGCAAAGACAACAACTAATAACTCCTTTTTCAATGGTAGTATAATTCTTTTGAGCATCATCCAGCGTTTTGCTTGCATAGTACATAGCTCTGAACATCCTATCACGTCTTTGTCCCAATACAACTCTAACAACATAGTCACTAGCACCGCACATGATAGCAAAAGTTTTCCTCCAAACTGGTGTAGACATAATAGGAGCGGATATTAGATCCTTCTTTAGTATATTGAAAGCTTCAACACACTTAGTTGTGAAATCGAATTCAACTTCTTTCTCAAGCAAACTACACAATGGCCGAGCAATTTGAGAGAAATTCTTGATAAATCTACGATAAAAACCAGTGCGCCCCAAGAAACTACGCACTTCTCAAACCGAAGTTGGGGGGGCCAACTTTTCAATGACTTGGATTTTTGCCCGATCAACCTCAAGGCCATTAACAGAAACTTTGTGGCCCAAAACAATGCCCTCCTGAACCATAAAGTGGTATTTATCCCAGTTGAGAACCAAGTTTTGTTCCTCACAACGAGAAAGAACTTTTTCTAGATTATGCAAGCATTCATCAAAAGTTGCACCAAAAATAGAAAAATCATCCATAAACACCTCCATGATGTCTTCAATCATATTTGCAAAAGTTGCTATCATACATCTCTGAAAAGTGGCTAGTGCATTGCACAAACAAAACGACATTTTTCGAAATGCATAAGTCCCATATGGGCAAGTGCAGGTTGTCTTCTCTTGATCCTCTGGTGCAATGACTATTTGATTGTACCCAGAGTACCCATTTAAGAAACAATAAAAGTCATATTTAGCAATCCTATCTAGCATTTGATCCACAAAGGGCAAAGGGAAATGATCCTTCTGGGTTGCTTTATTCAGCTTTCTATAATCAATGCACACATACCATCCTATAGTTGTCCTTGAAGCAATTGTCTCTCCTTTCTCATTTGTGACCACCGTGATTCCTCCTTTCTTAGGCACAACATGGATGGGGCTAACCCATAATGAGTCCTTGAAGCAATTGTTTCTCCTTTCTTATTTGTGACCACCGTGATCCCTCCTTTCTTAGGTACAACATGGATAGGCTTAACCCATGGTGAATCCGAAATGGCATAAATAATGTCTGCATTCAACTATTTCATTACTTCCTTCTTCACCACTTCCTTCATGATCGGGTTAAGTCTTCGTTGGTGCTCCATTGTAAGCTTATGTGAATCTTCCATTTAAATCTTGTGCATGCAAATGGTTGGACTTATACCCTTTATATCTTCAATTGTCCATTCTATAGCAGCTTTGTGATCATTCAACACTGACAACAACTTCTCTTCTTGGGCAGAGATTAATGAAGAGGATATAATGACTGGTAGGGATCGTGATTCATCCAAATAAACATATTTCAAATGTTCAAGAAGTGGTTTCAAATCAATGGCCCAAGAGGCTTCTTGAACATCTTCAGATTGATGAGCTTCAGATAATGGAGCATGTAAACTATTAATCTCTGATGGACATGCTTCTAAAGCTAGCACAATCAGCTTTTCATCTTCAAACATAGGTTGGGGGAAAGAAATTGAACGGGAAATACATCCAACCAAATCATCCTGGGAACTCAATTCATCTACAACCTCAACAATGCAAGAATTGACGACTTCTACACTTTTGCATTCATGCATGTCACTAGGGTAGTTCATCGCTTTGTAGAGATTGAAAACAACTTTTTCTTCATTCACTCTCAAGGTTAGCTCTCCCTTGTGTACATCTATCAATGCATGACTTATAGCTAAGAATGGTCTCTCAAGGATAAGTGGTATCTCACAATCTTCTTCCATCTCCAAAACCACGAAGTCAACTAGAAATACAAATTTATCCACCTTTACTAAAGCATCTTCAATAATACCCTTTGGAAAAGTTAAAGATCTGTCTGCTAGCTAAAGAGTAATTGTGGTTGGCTTAATTTTTGACATGCCCAACCTCTTGCACACTGATAAGGGCATGAGGTTTATGCTAGCCCCTAGATCACAAAGTGTCGTCTTAAAGATTTCAGATCTAATGTTGTATGGTATAGTAAAACTGCTCAAATCTTTCAATTTCTAAGAAAGTTTCTTTTGGAGAATGGCACTACATTCTTCAGTGAGCTTCACAGCTTCAAAGTCTTCTAATTTCTTCTTTTTAGACATAATGTCATAAATTTTGGATAATTGGGCATTTGTTGTAGAGCTTTTGCAAAGGGGATGTTGATATGAATCTTCTTGAACATTTCCAAAAATTTGGCAAATTGTTCATCCAACTTCTTCTTTTGAAACCTTTGAGGGAATGGCAATGGTGGAGGCTCAAGAACTGTACCATCTTCAATGACATTCCCCTTGGTTTTCCCTTGTGATTTAGGAGGCTCTTCAGCTTTGATGGATGGCATAGCTGGATAGGGTGGCTTTGCTACTTCTTTTCCACCTCTAGTCATCATTGCCTTGTAGCTCTCTTTTGGACTGACTTGAGTGTTACTTGGAAATGAACTACGTTGTTGGTTTGACACTATCTGTGCCAACTATCCCACTTGAGTTTCTAAGCTTTTAACTGTGGCATTCATATTTTCAATTTGGATATCAGTACCAGAAACTCTACTATCATTTTTGTCCACCCTTCCTGTTAGCTCCTTGAAGAACCTTGAGTGCATGTTCATCACTTCATCAAGCTTGTCTTCCAAGGATGGCTTTTTGTCCTATAAAGGTTGTTGTGGCACAAATTCGGGTGGAAGTTGGGCATTCCTATTGTTTTTATATGAGAAGTTCTCATGATTTCTAAGTCCTGGATGATAGTACTTAGGAACATTATACCCCTTAGTTGGTCCTTGATAACCACTGAATATGTTCATAGCATTCATTTGCTCAATAGAAGCCTCTCTAGAATAAGATGACTTGTTAGCTTCAGCAATGGACTACACATGTTGAGCTTGCTGATTCTGATATTGCCCACTACCATTCTTTTCTTCTACCAAATTTAGTCTATGATTCATTGCTACAATTTGGGCATGCAAAACACTAATTTCATTAACCTCATGAATTCCCACTCTCTTAGTTATTCCTCTCTTTGTACCATGACCATATGCATTTGCTACCATGTCTTCAATGAGTTGGGTGGCATCTATGGTCTCATCAATGAACCTTCAGCTTCATAAAGTGATTCAAACTTGGATTGCTTAAAGGAACTGATTTCACCCCGCAATTGATGCACATTAGCGGGTGTAAAATATTTTTGAAGAAATTTCTATCCCATTTCTTTCCACGTTGTGATACTTCCAGGAAACAACGTGTTCAACCAACTTCTGACCTTATCCCTTAAAGAAAAAGGAAAAAGTCATAGTCTAAGCTTGTAATACCTGAATTTTTTGTGACATAATATTTGTAATTCATGAAATTTTAGTGATGTAATAACCAAAAATTGAATTTAAAACACTTATATGTATATATTTATATATAAATACATATATGTATATTTGTCATCTGTATGCAATTAATTAGTTATCATAGAAGTATATATAAACATGTGATGATTAATATTAGACATATCGAATTGTTGGGTAATTATGTACTACTCTAATTGAATAAGAAAATAGTAATTTTAATATGATATTAATATAGAAAAAGTATGT
>JAJIYU010003187.1:0-27640 GCA_030144865.1 Tinospora cordifolia | reverse complement strand
TCATTTGACTCCAATGGAAGAGAGAGGGGCAATCCTACACTTAGATTTGTTAGATCAAATTGACGTAATTTCACATGTTAAGGAGAGCAATGTAATTAACCTAGCCTTAATTTTGCAATTCTTTCTTCATGTTGAGCTTTGGCCAAACACACAAAGAGTCTACCATGTTATGGCATTTCTTTTCTTTCAAGCCATGATGCAATTCCTCTGGTGAAATAGTCATCTACTTCGATATATCCAAGTGCTCGGTGCTATTGTTCTTTGGCAAGGGAGCGAACATCAAGATAAGCCCTTTATATTATTATTTGTAAAGTGGATTTAACGCCTTTCATAGTTTGATTATATCTTTATTTATAGATGAAGGTAGTTTTAGACTTGCCCACCTACTTTCCTAATCCATAAAAGATTTAAGAAATGTGTTAAACTTGTGTTTGGAACAGTGTGAGTTTCCTTTATTACACATGAAATCTATTTTAGGATATAAATCTCCCCTAGGCCATAACTTTTTCCTTTGTTGAATTCAGGATGCTTTATACTTATATTTAGGTGAATGCCCGAATTTAATCACCTAATTGTGCTTGGTAGGCTATTTTTGTAGGTTTATGAGTGGCGAAGTTTGATTTGCAAATTGTTCAACAGGATGGAAAGATGTCATATGACCTAGTTGAGCTTTGTGATTCTAGATAATGTGATTCGGTCCATAATTTTGCGACCTTTAGGCAAATTGTCTTTTAAACTTCAATCAACATGTGCTTGTTGGCAAGTTTGTGCCTTAGGCCAAGTTGTTCCTCTAGTTTAGGTCATCTTCTACTCATTTAAGATTATGCGACTAGGTCAATATGTTCATCACATGAGATCTACAAAAATTAAGTTGCCATTTATGTCAATATTAAGTTCCTGTGTCGTGCCATTTCAACTCAAACTATGCCAATGCAATGTAGGTCATGCTAACTTTTAAGCACATCTTATTATTGCGAAGTATTATCTCGCACACAATCAAACAAACATAAGAAAAAAAAATTACTTTATTGAAAAGTTACTTATTTCTTAAAAATTATTTTATTATCAAACAAACATGTTATAAATTACATTTTTCAGGTTTCGCACATCTTTGACTCACTTTTATTCATTGAAAAGAAAGAAAACTTATAAATTAATAGCGAAGATGAACGTCCAAGCGGTAATTTGAGAATCTTGGCATATCCATGAGAATATAAAGAACTTGGAACACCATTTTTGTTGCTTAATAAGAAATTCTTAAGCACAATGAGCCAAGCTAGGTAAATCTCTTTTATCTCCAACGAACTTTTGGTATTATAAAAGGCAAAAGTAATTTCAATTATAAAAAGAAAAAAAATTAAATTTTAATAATCACCTTTGTATAATTTTTAATCAAAGATCTTGCTTCCTTTCCCCTTAGACTTTAAAAATTTAACATTAGTAATGCTTAATTGACTGGTGCAACTGTATTTTTTTTTAATACAATTGTATTATTTATAATTATTAAATAAGTGAGTATATCTTTTGAAATACATAACAAACATTCATTTTATGATTATAAGTGTAATAATTGCATTAAAAATATAATTAGTTTTAAAACTTAACATTAAGTAAAGGTGCAATTAACAATGTTTTGAGTTAGAATAACATTTTTTCTCTAAAACTGGTTTCTTGGACCAAGATATGAAAGTAATATATGTATATACATAAATATAAAGTCATGCTAAATTGACTAATATAGTTATATATTTTATATAACAATAACATTTATAACTATTAAATAAATTGGTATAACATTTATAACATTCATTAAGTAGTAATGAGTGTAATTGGAATACAAAAATGTAATTGAAGCAGTTACTTCTATATATATATATATATTGGAAAATGTTAAACTAATCTTGTATTTTTTTTTTATTTCCACTTTATCATTTACATATACTATTAAATAGTAATACACACTTTGAAATATATATAACACATTTATCTAATGATTATGACTACTATATAAAAATGTAATTGAAGCTAAATTATATTTAATGCTATATATATAATGTAAATATATAAATTTTTTTTCTAATTGAAGCTTCACTTCAGTTTATAATATATATATATATATATATATATATATTTAATGCTAAATTAATTATGGTTATGCTATTGTTATTCAAATGTGATATTGTTGTTTTAATAAATAAGTATATATGTGGACACGTGTAAATATGTCAAATGTGATATAATTTTTTTTTAAAAAAAAGTGAGCAGGAAAATACTAGAACTTTCTCCATAGAGGCTAAGATCACAAAGAAATACTTTGAATCGAATCGAAACAAAGTATCTCTCTCACTCTCTTTCTTCTTCTTCTTTCCCTTTTCTTTGAACTTTATATATACATATTTCAAATTAATCTTAGCTTAAAACCCTATTTTTTTGAATTTTTTTACAATTAAATTTAAAGGCCGGGCAGACCCCTAAAAAATCAAAAAAAATTCAAAAAATCTGGGGTTACTCAACCTAAAAAATCATTTTATTAAAAGAAAAAGCCTGAATTAGAAAAAAAAATTGATATATTGATGAAGATAAAATTTTGAGCTGTGGGTAGTTAAAAATATTGATATATTTTAAATAGTAGCTCTTTTTTAAATTAAATAGATACATATAAGCATATATCCCAACTGAAAATTCAATTTGAAGGACAAAAAAAAAAAAAAAAAAAAATCCAACTTTCTAATTCAAATGAGTTGGTCACCAACTTTATCATTCCATGCTTGCTTTACGCCAGACCCTGATTTTTTAAAAATTCTATTATTTTTTTATTTCGTCCATATATTCACCACATTGTGACAACATTGGACAAGAGAACTTAGCCCCTAAAAATGCGTCATAAACTCCAAATCCTCCTATCAAAGTGGCATAAAAACAATAGCTTGCTTTCACCATCTTAAATATGATAGGTATTTACTTTTTTGTGAGTAGTAAGCCATGTGAAGAAGGCCTTGTTGGTTATTTTTTCAAAAAAATTTTAAATTGGTTATTATATTTGTAATTTTTTTTTTATGTAAATATAACACTCGCAACTTAAATAAATAAATGTTGTGCATGAGGAGAGATGTACTTGATCATATTCTATTATTGCCCTTGAACTTTTTACCACTTTAATAAAAGTTTAGTGTTGGTACAACATTAAAATAGTATAAAGTTTGGTTTTAGACAAGGGTGAAAATTATTGTTGGTGGGCCATAAATAATTTCATCAAATAAACTATTATTTTATTATTTATACATGTATTGTACTTATTTTTACCTAAATTTAAATTTTAACTCAAAAAAAAAAAATCTTGGAATTCACCTCGTCCATTTATTTAATAATTTCTCTCCATCCACTAATTATCTCTACCATTAACAGAGAATCATGCTCTGTTACATTATACATAAAATTGACTACTAAAAATATTTAATTTTAGTGTAAGATTAATTTAATCTTTTGAATCAAAATGATATTTTCACTTGAAGAAATCAATTTCTTGTCTTATCTCTTAATTTTGTATATATATATTTATAAATTTGACCATATAAATCAATAATAGACCTACAAATATAATATAGCCCAAATCAACTTATTAACATATATCTATACTTACCTACTAAAATCAACCTACCTAAGTAGAAAACCTTACGGGTACGTCTACTTGCGGCAATATAATATTGGCATAATATTTTTTGAGAGACTTTTTTTTTTTTTTTTTTGAAATGAGAAGCCAAGTTGTCTTTTATATTTTTATTTACACATAGTGTTTTTAAAGGAATAATATACTCACTTCTTTCTTTTAAAAAAAATTAAATATAATTTTTTATTTAATGGATACTGATTTGTGGGGACTTTTATTCTCTATCATCTATATTATTATTAGAGATATATAAATATAGGTGGAAAGTCCATTTCAGTAGACCAAACTTTCAATTTTCAAAACTGATTTCCGAGATTTAAGCATCCAACAGCCTATCCATGCATTCTTCGTTCTCTTTAAAATATTGGAAACAACGGAAGACAGATCCTCAAGTAATACAACTACCCTAACCTCTCGCCAATCTTCACCAGCAACTGATTTTTATTTATTTATTTATCTACTATATACTACTACCATCACCATCATCATCATCATCGTTATTATTATTATTATTATTATTATTATTATTATTATTATTATTATTATTATTATTATTATTATTATTAATGACAAAGAAAACAAGAGAACAACCTCTTAACAAGAGTGTTTATTTTTATCTTTAATATGCTATATGTAGCCTGACATTCTTATGAACTTTTCAAGATGCTGCTACTCCAAAGTCATTCACTTCTTCTTATTCCTTCTTTTACTCTTTTTCATTATTTTCTTCTTTGTCCTTTTTCATTTAAAAAATAAAAAATAAAGGATTTGTGAGCCAACAAATGATTAGAACAAAAATCTATATATTATATATTTGGATTGGAAAAACTACACTTGAAAAAAAAAAAAGTTTATTTATAAAATCTAATTCAATAATCAAATTAATAGTTTTGGGGTTTACCACCAGCCCAATAAATTGATATGGAGCTACTGAATATATGGATGTGCTTGTTGATCTAATGGCCGTAAATGTAGATTTATGTCAAGTCAAGGGACATGGATGTATAGCTTGAATGCCACTTTTGGAGTTGCATTGTAAGTTTAACAAAAATAAGATAAACACTCAATAATATATAGCCACTTAATACATGTAGATACTACAAGGAACATAGCTGTCCAATCACACTAATTAATTGTATTCGAAGGCATCTACTACATATTTGGTTTTTTTTAGTACAAATCCCTTTTTTTGTGGACTTCTCAAGGTGTACTTATTCCAAATCCATTCTTCCTTTTCTCCATCTTATTTATTTATTTATTTATTTATTTATTAATAAGAAAAGGTTTGTATTGGGCAAACCCAACTTAGGATTTGCTGATCAAGAACTGCAAAATTAGAATTGTAAGATCTTACAATCCCTTACCTAATCTTTTCAATTAGATCATAAGAGCCCTTTCACAATTCTAGGAAAAACCTCCATCCTAATAATCTTTATAATAACCATAAAGCAAAGACCCACCCGTGAGAGCACGAAGCGACTTTTTATAGGAGTTTTCAAGACCAGTGATAAGGAGATTTACAAACTTGAATTAAATTTAAGATGGGAGAAAAGAGAATGTTATATAATACGATTGAAATGTAAATTTTATCATCTATTTTTTTTTTAATTTCATTAAAGCATGTATTGATATGTAATTCAATGTAATTTAAAAACGATAAAATGTTGCAGTTTACAAACCATTAAAATTCTAAATTTATTTTTTAGACAACTCAACTAAGGTTACATTATTAACTCAAATAAACAAAATATTGTGAAAGAAAGACGGGTAAAGAATTAACCCCGATGTAAAATATCACATTGTTAGTAGAGTGAAACCCTAAATTATATCATAGTAAAAGATTATTGTCAACGACGACATTCTTATGCGGATGTCTCTCTCCATCCCCTTGCCAATCTCATTGAGGTCATTTCTCAAGAGACAATTTGGACAACTTCTTTTCTGTCATACCCTTCATGAAAAATAAAAAAATAAAAAGAAAAATCAATGTGTGGATGTACTTGGTAATAAAGCTTTTACTTTAGAAAGTAACTATGTCATCCACAATCAAGTTTCTCCCGAAACTCTTCCTATGTTATTAGTTGACTGTTTCTTTTCCAAGGCCTTAGTGCCAGTTTTATCTTTTGTATCAATAATAATAATAATAATAATAATAATAATAAAGACATTCTCATGCATTGTTGATTTAAAAGAAGTAATAGAAAACATTTATTCAAATAATGGTAGTTAATAATATTCTATCAATGCATTTGTAACGCTTACAAATATCAGAAGGGAGGAATTGTCGGTGGTTGAAGTCGCAATGGGATGGTGATAAATTGCCCTAAATTGACTTACTCATTTTAATATAAAAATATATAATTATCTGATAATACACAAAGTTATCCCAAACTCGTTTCTCTGTCTTTCAAACAAATTAAACCCTTTTTTAAATTTATTTCATTTTAATTTTCAAATTACATTATTTATTCACATTTTCTTTTTTTTTATTTATTTATTATTTCAAACTGTCATTATTTGAGAACAATTTGTCTTCCTTATAAATTTTTTTTTCCGAACTCAATAAACCAAATACTTTAAATTAAAAATGTCTAATTTTCAAAAAAGGAAATAAAAAATAAAAAACAAACATCTGGATGCAAAAATTTATAAACTAAGATTTTAATCCACGCACACTAAATAAATAAAATAAGAAAATCAATAAATTAATAATGAAAAAGTATGATCGATTAGGAAATGCTGACATTGTTGATATCTTTCTTAGAGTTGAGAGATAATAATAATTTTTTTTTTTTTTTTTTTTTTTTTTTTTTATGAAAGTGATTGAACTAAAGTCGTCAGGAAGGTGGAATGAGAACCACCCAAATGCTCTTTTTTCACAAGGAACCAGTAGCCCTCATTATGAGTTGGAAGAAAATTTCCTTCCTTTACAATGGAATTGAAAAATCACAACCCCAAGTTATGTGATTAATTCCATTAGCACCCATCCACTATAACACACTCTCGAAGGGGAATCAAGGCCCATTTCCTGGTCCAGCTCCCCCTTCACCCCCAGGGTGACGCAATAACAAAAGCTGCCACTATACCAACCACTTTTTCATATCAATGAATAGATTTCCTTACCCATACAAGTTCCTGTAGAACCAATCAGTACAACACCCCAAAAATGATTTGACCTTTCCCATCTATTTTTCTTCAAAATATATATTATACATATTTCGTCACTAAAATCACCTAAAACTATCTTCAAAATATATGTTATACAAATTTCTTGCCCCTTTGGATCAGTGGTTTACATTAAGTAAATAAACCATACAAAAACCTCGCTGACGAAACATCTTTTAAAGGGAATACATGTATATACAAACCTCAGTTAGTGACATTTTTTGTTTCTTCTCGGCTCAGTCCAAGTTCAGATGCTCGATAGTGTTGCCCTTCCATCAAATTCTCAACCCTCTGGAGATTTGTGTATAGCTAGCTCATTCATGCGTATGGTTTAGGAAAAATAAAACAAGTAGTAGGGAGAAAAAAAAAATGTGTTAACTGCTTTTACCTTTACAGAGCCGCCAACTTCGTCTAATTTCTGTAGTATCAGTTCTTCAACATCGTGTGCTAAAGATTTTGAGGGTGACATCTATAGAAGTCCAAAAGATAACACAAATTAAAAAACACTATGAAGAAAAAGCCACATAGAGTGCAAGTTAAATGTCAGATGGAATTCATTAAGCAAAGGTGATGATGATTCCATACTGGTTGATATGCTAAACTGGCACCAATGTTCTTGCGTGCCTGAGCTGAAGGTGAGTGACCAATTCCAAATTTTGGATCTTCATATGTAGGAACTTGCCTGGATAAACCTTCACTTCTCATTTCTGAAAGACGTGTCAAAATGACCTGGAGGAAGGAAAAAATGTAAAGGAATAAGTTGACAACTTGTTAAATATGTGCTGGGCCAACCTGCAAATGAGGATTGCAATTTGGAGTTACGTGTCTAAATGTCCTTGGATTTGAAATGCCGTGGATTTGAACATCGTCACTTGGTGGCCTTCTAACACCAACATTTTCAATTCTAACAGAGAAGATGCCAAAAAGGGATTGCAAATAACCTGAGCAAAAGAATAAGAGTTTATCAAAGGTAAACTGGGTATTAAGGAACAAATAGTATTCCAAACACGTCAAACCCGAAACCCGGCTGTTCCCTAACATAAACATGTTAGCAGAGTTACATATAACATATATAATATTTAGAATCACTAAGTTCATGCTTAGTGTAGAAAACGCTTGAATGAAGATGGGGAATTTACATTGCAGTCACACATAATATATATACTCAATATAGGGAATTTTTTTAAAAATGAAAATAGTAAGTTGACTTCCCCCAGCTTGTTAAAAAACAAAATTCTTAGAATTAAAGCAATCCCAAATCCCAATAAGTCTTGGACATCTCAAGAGTGTACCAGTGACAGAAATTGTTCACATGTCTATGAATAGTCAAATAAAAAGCCTTTGAACACAAAATCATGGAAATTACAGTATCTGAACATGTTTATAACAAGCAACTTGTCTAAGTTTATATATAAGTGGCCAGTTTCTACCATTTCCTATTGGAAGCATGAAATATAGTTTGAGTAGTTCAGCATTAAAGCATTCTTAAAAGAAAAAATAAAGGATCACTAGGGCATAACATTACACATACAGCACTTGAAACAAATAAAGAAGAAAATATCAAAAGGGAGTCAATTGGAAACTACAAGTTTTACCTTGTTCAATAACAACATCAGCAACAGAAGCCAAAAGGACATGCTTCTCCTTCTTCAACACTCCAAAACATGGAAGTGCTACAGGCCTTGTAACCTAGACTCAAGTGGATAATTTTCAGCTTAATCCAAATTTCACATAAACTAACATTGATGCATTAAGTTGTCAAAAAAAAAAAAAAAAAAAATTAATATAACTGAATTGTCTTATTTATAAGAAGATTAAGAGAATTGATTCAGCACAAATACCTCAACAAAAACCACAACAGTGTGTAATAGATGGATCACTACAAGACACTTGGATAACTGTTGACAATGCAACCATTTCATAAGAGCTTCAGTAAAAAGCTATAGCTATCAAGCCTCCAATGAAGGGAAACCATAATGAAATTCCACAACTAGTAATGTAAACCTAAAAATGTAAAAATACAAGTTAACTTAGCCTTTGATAGAGCTATTTGGTGAGAACAGATCAGTTGCTAAATAAGTGTAGTTGGAGATAAACTTTTTAAAGCCGGTCCAAGGTCAATATAACTTTCTTGACTCACAAGATCATGCTTAGAAAAATATACAGTTATAATATCATCTTATTACAAATACTTCATTGTGATAACATTGACCCAATTTGAGAGAGCTTTTCCATAGTGCATTAGCAGCAAAAACGCATTTGAAGGTATTTGCAAAACCTATGTCTAGCTAAATTTCATAGCAAAAAATAGAAAGTTCTTTTCAAAGTTATAGAAGAAGTTGGGAGGGAACGACTTTTCCTAAAAGTGCTCTTCGTCTCCACTTCTTGGAAAGTGCTTTTGAACTACATTATTTAGATTCTTTACTTTATAATGTACTAATGTTCAACACTTCATCATATAACACAAGTATGCATATGCGTACGACATCTTAGATGTTAATTTTTACTATGTAGATTGTCCAAAAGGAAAGAAAATAAAAGAAAAGAAGATCATGATTAATAGGTAAACTTCACTTAAATAGGAGATAAAACAGAAAATAATTGAGGTAAAAGCAGAAAAAAAGAAAAGAATAATATATAACATAGCTGTCCTTGTAGCCTAGAATTTGAAAATAAACATGCCAGGCCTCTTAAAGTAAAAATGTACCTGTATCCCACACCTATATCTAGTCTAGGTAACATGGCTTTTGGAAGAACTCTCCAAATGGGGGCCATTGTTTTATAAAATCATTACCACACACTTGGCTAGTTGTTTTTAATACAAATCAACTTCAAGGTCTAAGAGTGTGTTTATTTGGTGAAAAAACAAAATTTTCATCAAGAAAACCACGATTTTTCTAAGAAAATCTTATTCAGTCATGTTTGTTAGCAAAAATGATGAGAAAATATTTTGAAATTTCTTCTTGAGTCTACATATTTTCTCATCAAAATTTACTCAACTTGGGGATGGGAATATATTTTTTCATGAAAAAATTTTGTGTCTAGTAATTTGAAAAATAAGTACTTATGACTAACTTTTGCCAAATTTTATCATATCCCACCAATTAATCATAAAAAATTTTCTCAAAGACATTTTCTTGAGAAAATTTATTAAGAAAACGGTATTTCCCCAAGAAAAAATTTTTACCTACCAAATGCATTCCAAAGGAAAAACATTTTGGTACCTAGACACCAACAAATTAACATTTAGAAGGACATCACAACCCAACTCAATCTAACAGAGCCTTTTCCCAACTTAACCAAATCTGTTTCCTCAACTCCACTATATACATAGTAACTAGGTAGGCATTTAAATTACTAGCAGTTATATATCTTTCTTGATTATTTTTGTCTAATTGAAATGTCATCACTACTAAGGAAGATAAAATTCTCAACAAATAGAGATTGAATCATAAAAGTTTCTCAAAAATTACCTCGTAAACTATAGCATTGGATGTCACATACAGCTTTCTCGATCCAAAATCTTTCCGCAAAATGTATCTCCGGACAGGTATATAAAGCAACATAAGAAGCCCAATTCCCCAGGCTAACACCAGAGGCAACGAATAAAGAACCCATTGTGCTGTTTGGTACTTCACATAATTCTCCTCCATTTCTTCGAATGAAGCCGAATACAAAACCGTTTCGTCCTCAACATCGCTGTCACCGTCACCATCTCCGACCTCATCGGTAACAGAAACTGAATCCGATAGCAATCCTCTCTCCAAGACATCAATTTCTACACTTCCACCACTATCTCCAGACCTCATCTCCCCCATTCAACATTAACGAATCAACTTAAGTAATTAAAAAAAAAAAATCACATCAGATGTCTCAAACCAAATTGAACGAAATTATAATAAATAGATGGATAAATAGTTTGAAGATATTTCGTTTCGTTATAATTAAGGACAAAACACCCGGAGAGATTGAATTTTGTGGGAAATGTGAAAGGATTTACCTTTTTTGATAGCTTTGTTCAGAAGAAGAACCCTAGAAAGGTTCGGGCTACGAGAGAGGCCTCCATGTGAGAGATGTGTGCCTCTCTGTTCTATATTTTTGTTGTTGGTGTTACTGTTGCCTGTTGGGGCTGTTTTATCTAGCGTGCGCTTCAAGTGCTACCGTGCACAAGTCGCAAACCTGAACCGAGGATGATTCAGTGGTTCTACGCCCTACATGGTTCTTCAATCTGAGCCGTACATCTGCTAAATCAGAAGTAATTTTTTATTTCGAATTTGATTTTTATCTATACCTTATAATCACCCGACTCTCTTTTTTTTTTCCCACAAATACTTAAAAAAAATCAAAAATAAAATTACAATAATTTGCCAAAGTTAAAAATACCGAATATTTATAGCATACAGTGACACTCTTTTTTTTTTTAAAAGAAACTTGTTAAATCTAAATAACATGCAAGCCTACTACATCAAATTATAAAAATGGCTGAATGCACATTAATAATTACGTTATTAATATTTATAAAGTCTAAAATTGATAATTAGTGTCATGGGTGTTTTACCATATTGATATTATTAAAATATAATTATAAATCTAAATTTGACCTATTTAAATAATATGTAATATAAATGTTAAACACCTATTTAACCTATTTAAATAACTTCTAAAGTTTAAAAACGTTCATCGTATTTAACTAATATAAATTTTAAATTAATATATAAATCAATGATAAAAATCAAAATTATATACCTCTACAATAAATATTAAATTAAATATTATAAAATTGAATTTTTAAAATATAATGCACAATATTGAAAAACTCATTATATAAAATATAAGTCTTAACACAAAATATAATCATGTTAAATAAATTAATTTTATTTTGTATTATAAGTGAAAATTAATCAGACATACTTCACTGAAAGAAAGACAAAAAAATTTTTTATGACGTTTTGTGCAGTGTGGCATGTCATTTTTATGCACAAATATTATTTATTTGCAACAATCACAATATATACTTTTTAAAAAAACTAGATAACAATTGGAAAATTTAAATTTAAATAGGCCTGGCCATACAAATACATGAAAATCATCAAGAACGAGTATATTTCTTTTCAGCTCTCCTGCCCTGTGACTCTCAATCACATGGGTCTCGAATTCTCGTAAAGCACTCCAAAGTTTAAAACAATAGGGAACAGAAAACACATTGTTAAATCCTAAATCTTTATGAATAATATACATAAAGAAAGGTTCTCATTTATATATATACTAAAAAAATGAAGGATCTAGCTCAATTACAGCTACAGCTACGGCATCCAACCTGAATTTTGAACAACCCTTCTCATATCACAAATAAATTACACAGACCCTGTTCTTTGTGGGACCAAAAAGGCCACATGTTACAACATGAGATTTATCACCAACAACAGTATGGTGTACCTGAGGTCCATTGAGAATGCCAGCTTCCTCTCAGAGCTTCACTTACATCCTACTTCTCAGAGTCATCTTAGACCCTGATTTTTTTTTTTTTTTTTCACCTTCTGTATCTATACATTACCAACAGAGTTACTTTTGTTCACAGCTTGTAGATCCATTGGGGAGCTAGTGATGCTACCAACAGAACCAAGGGTCTGAGAGCTCAACTGCGGGCTAGCTGGACCAGCTCCAGCATTAGCAGAATTCAGTGGGGGCAGTGGACCAGCGCTCAATTGAGGGCTCAAAGGACTTTGCTGAATCATTTGCTGTGAACTTATTTGTTGCTGTTGTTGTTGCTGCTGTTGTTGTTGCTGCTGTGACTGGGTTTGCTGGACCAACTGTTGGGGAAGCATGCTCGGTGAGCCTACTTGTGGAGGTGATACCACGGCTTGTAATGGTGAACCAATTTGCTGTGGCTGTGACTGTAGCTGTGGCTGTGGATGCTGCTGCTGCTGTTGCTGAGGCTGCTGTTGCTGCTGCAACTGTTGCTGTTGCTGCTGCAACTGTTGCTGTTGCTGTTGCTGTGGTTGCTGATGTTGCTGTTGTTGTGGTTGCTGCTGCTGCTGTTGTTGCTGCTGCTGTAACTGCAGTTGCTGCTGCTGCTGTTGGTTCATATAGAAGTTTGTAGCACCTGAAATTGTTTTTGGAGGACCCATGGATGCCATGGATGTTCTTTGCAAAGAGCTGTAGTTTGCTCTGTTTAAGGTCTGCCCTAGCATTGAAAGACCAGGAGAACCAGGATGCATATGCCCGGCTCCCGACATCCCGGCGAGACCAGATTGAGGACCTAACATGCTTGCTCGGAACCTGAGCTTTTGTGCCATCGCAGCAGCAGCTTGAGCTTGGGTTAAGTTACCAGATCTAAGATGCTGCTGTAACACGTTGTTGAGGTTGGAAGCCTGGGAAAGATTCAATGCATTTTGACTCAGGTTTCCCATTCCAGACATCATTGGTGCCGACATCCCAGCCGGGCCAGCACCTCCCATTCCTCTGACACTCCCTATTCCCATGAAATTTCCTAGACCACTGAGCCCAACCACGTTGTTGCTTATGTTTCCAATACCCATTCCCGTTCCTGTTCCATAATTCATCACCATTTTCCTTTGCAACTGCGGCTGCTGCTGTTGATGTGGTGGTGGTTGTTGTTGTTGTTGCTGCTGCTGCTGCTGTGGTGTTTGTTGTTGTTGCTGTTGTTGATGTTGTTGTTGCTGCTGTTGCAGCATCTGAAACTGGAGATGAGTTGGTTTGTTTGCCATCTGGCTACTCATTTGAACATTTGAATTGTGCCCCATGACATTCATATGGGGAAGTGGGCTTCCTGAAAGCATCATCGACGATCTTTGAAGCTGAGGATGTTGTACTTGGGGCAGTTGATTTTGTTGCTGTTGCTGCTGAAGTGATGCTTGCGGATCAAGTTGTTGTGCCATTGCAGGCATTGAAACACCCGGCATAAATCCTTGTGTCATTTGTAAAGTTTGACTGTTTCCGGGAGGAAGAACCCTTGGTCCAGGCAGATGATTCTGCATTTGGTTTATGGATGCATTCCCAGTACCCACAGGTGAGACTACTGCAGCACTAGATGACTGACCCGGGACACTATTGGGATACTGCTGCATCTCGGCAGGCGAGGCATTTGGAGGAACTCCAGAAGCATTAGGTTGGCTAGAGGAGGCGACGGCTAAGGCTGGTTTGGGCTGAACTTGATCATCAAATTGATATCCTTCACGCATCATCTGCAAGTGTAAATGATTGTTTGTTTTTCTCAAACTCAGTGCAAACAGATAACATTATTAAGCAACCAAATTACTTAAGTTCAACACTGTTACGAGAAACGTACCAGTGAACAAAATTGAGTTGCAAGCAAGTCTGCATAGTGCTGATTAAAAGAATTGGATACTAGATCAATCAGTATATTAAGAAACAAACTGCTTATAGATCAACATAGGATGCAACTCTAGTAATGGTTAATATATTTATTATTTTTGCTTCCCATCAAATAAACAAAACATAATGCAGCAACTTACTGTCGTTGGCAATGTTGGCAGATAGTCCTCTGCAGTCAGAGGATCAATATCATCTATGTCTCCATATTGCACTGCTACTGTGCCATCATTCTGCTTCTCTGACATGACCAACCTACAACGTGCTTTGGGAATAAAAGAAACAATATTTCCTGTAGAGGGCATTCAAGCATAAGTTAATAATAGGCAAAAAAAAAAAAAAAAAAAAAATCAAAAAACAAATTGTATCAGCAGAACCAAATAATAAGAATCAATCATTTGCAGCACCATGGACCTTGAAACCTCTGCTCTCCTTGTGCAAAAGTTATAATTCGCATCTTACAGACATTCATGCTTCCACCTATTAGTGACTTGGACAATGGCCATTTACATGCTGGATCTTTGATGTCCTCAGTATTGGATATATTAGAGAAATGAGAAGAGAGCTGTTCAGTTGAATATGTCATGGCTTTGTTTACTGGACAATCATCCCCCTTCTTCTTTTTGCAGTTGAGTTGGTGCCTGAAACAGAAGCAAATAAACGTTCTTCAAATAGATCAAAGATACTGCTGGTGCCAAAAGCTAACCTATTAAATGTTGAGATTCTAATCAGGTAAGAAGGAAGTCAGAAACCAACAACTAGAACTCATCCTATCACATAAATTTTCTGAGCAGTGCAATCCTAACCAAATTTACTGTAGCTCAATTGCTTTAGAAAAGGCCAACAGAATAGAAAAAGAGATTTTAGTAAATATATCATGTACCTATGTTCAACAAATGTTTAATTGTAACCTACAATAACAGATTAATGGTATTCATTCATCTACTAATGGTGTACAATATATGGCATGCGTTAAAAGGGAAGAAAACATCATTGGCACTCATCCGAAAGGTTGGTTTTGCAATACAAATATTAGCATTAATAGTTTGATTTACGTGATACCTCATGGTCACCATTTCAATCTTTGAGAATCTATCAAGAAGGGCAGGATCAGCCAAAGAAGAGGGCCCAACAGGAGGGCTATTTGCACTCAATGGAACACTCATATTACTAACACTAGCAGGAGAGCCAACTCCACTCATAGAAGGGGTTTTAGGGAGAGAATTTGATCTTCGTTTTCCTGCTGCTGATGCTTGCTGCTGCCGCTGGATGGAATCACTTGGGCTTGAAGCCACAGATGGAGTCCCAACTGCGGTCACACCTGAAATGGCAGTTGCTTTGTCCTTTTGAGATGATCCAAAAGTAGTGCCATTTGCAACTACCCCAAACTGCTGCCCAAAAGGATTACTGGAAAATTCCCCAGACCTGGACGATACAGGTGAGGGAGGAACAACAGCCGCAGAAACACGAGGACTCTGCACTAGTTTCCTTTTCTGAAGGTGCTCTTCCTTCCTAGGATCTCTATCCATAAGCTGACCAAGATTGTGCCACTGCATCTGATGTGTGAAATTTGATCTCATCAATGGATGTTGGGGTAGCCTCTGCTGCAACCGTGCCTGCTGCAGGTCCAATTGGTTACTTTCACTCTCCGTTGGGTGTGAGATATTTTTGCTTCTATCAAGCTCCGCTTTATCTAATTTCTCAGTCTCAATCTGCTCCTGCTTCACACTATATCTAGGCACTTGATGTTCCGAATAAAGGGAAGACAAGCCAGACTCCTGATTTGGAACCCCATCCAGAACCTTCTGAGGATACTTTTGATTGTCCACACCTGCATATGGCATTCCTCTAGGGTCATTTTGTTGCTGTAAAAGTTGATTACTCCAGGGCATATCTGTTCCACGAAGGCTGTCTGCTTGTGAACCGAATTGCTGCTGTTGGATACCATCCATACTAAGTGGTGTCTGACGTGCTCTTTTTGACAAGGGTGTTGGCGGAGCATCTTGGGTTTCACTTTTCCCATGAAGAGAAGTAACACTAGAGCTCATTGTGTCAGTGCATGAGATCACAAAGTCGCGTCCACCAGGAGAAACACCTGATGCTATCACATTGGACCCTGAACCATGGTCTTGAGTGGCTCTTGGATAACCAATGCCAACTTGATGCTTGGGCTGATGGGACAACAAAGGCAACGATGAAGCAGGAGCCTCTGAAAGATGCTTAGGTCTTGATGGTAGAATGCTGCTTGAAACTGGATGTGCATTCACATTCACATTCTCAAGGACATGTTGTGTGGTAGTATCTATGGATATGTTTCCAGAGTCACCAGACCTGCAGTTTGAGCTTTCTAGAACCCTGTCAATGCAGATTTTCTTCCCATGAGCTTGGTTATTAGATGAGACAGTCACACCTGCAATCTGCCTCATTCTCCTCTTTCGAGCAGTAGACAATCCCAAATTGAGCTGCAAATGAAGTTAATGTACAAAGATGTCAGACATACCACTTGCGTTTATAAGACAAGCCTAGTTGCCTTCAATACAAATTACAGTACCTTCGTGGGAACGGCACTACAACTGATTCTATCTAGCATAGGAGTAGGATCTAGACAAAGTTGTGGTTGCAGGACTTTCAAAATTCTGGACTCCACTTCCTATAAAACAATGCAAGAAGAGATCATCAGATGTTTTTCATCTTCCATGCAAAAGACCATAATTCTCAAAAGTGTCCTAATAAGATCAAGATGATAATGACCATTAGATCACTGTACGTCCAAGATTCATCAGAGATCAATGGAATATCCTTCACTACATTTTCCAAGGACATACGAAGATTCACTTTGGTAACAATGGGAGACCGATCCACAGTGGAAATGCCACCACTTGGTTCAGTTCCACATTTTCGATAATCTCGTACCTGCAAAAGGAACAAAGTGGAAAACGATTAGGAAATAAAGAAAGCAGATAGCAACTAATTTTTTTTTTCTTGAATCCTTTCAATCGTTGAAACAAGAAATCTATTTCTATAATTTTTAATCATTAAAAATTATAGAAATAGAAATCAATACTGTGAGAATGAAGAAGCAATAACAATTGATGAGAAAATGAGAGGACAAGCGAGGTGATTAACCATGTAAAAAAGACAACCAAAGATTACAGAAGGGAGAGTGTGAAAAGACAAGCTGGAAGTATTGAATGGGCAAAGGAAAGGCCAAAAGTCATTAGAACCAAATGACTTACCTCACATACAAGCATTCCATCAAAATATTTGCTGGGAATATCATCCAGAATATCTCCAGGCAACCTGCCCGATTCAATTGCCTCCAAGAGTACATGAACATGAAACAAACCATAAGCACAATAAAGTAAAAGCCAAATATCAAGAAGATAGACAAAAATCAGAGAAAGCACTGGCATATAGTTTTCTAAGAACAGATCCTTTTGCTAACTAACTTTTCAGTTTTACAATTTCACCCTATCCATAGTCTGAAACTAAGTGGTCTGATTGAGGGTCAAATGGGTCCTATTTATTAAATTCTTAGCCCAAGATCAATCTTTTTAACAATTGAAGCATCCAAACATATAGATCTTTCCAAATTATGTGGTAGCAAGTTATGCAAATGTATACGCACCACAAACAGAAATGAATGCAGAGGCAGGACATTCATTACTCAGTAAATGGAATAAGCCTGGTACTTACAGAAAAGAGAGTCTCAGATGTCCTATCATATGGATGCAATGATTTGGGAATATCTTGATGTGAACCTTGAACAGTTGCTCCACTCTGTGATTTCAAGAACTTCAAAATATTAGAAACAGAATAATGGAAAGGTAAAAATCATTATTTCCTCCTTAATCCCAACTTTAAGGTCCAGTTGACAAACCTCAGAAGATTTTCCAATAGAGTATCCATCTTGGTAGAGGTTCAATGAGAATGATACTTCATGCTCTGCTATATCAGAAAAGCTAAATTTTTAAGGATTATTATGAAAAACTTAAATAACTTTATAACAGTGTCATCAACTCATTTACCAACCTGATGATGTCAGTTGGCCACCAGAACATGAGGATGACCCAGAAATACCAGCAGCATCTTCACCTGCTTCAATGACATCAGCCTGGTCGATGGGGAGACCATATTATCCACATAAAAAAGAAAATAGAAATATCAGCTAGTCACCATGGAAAAATATTCTAAAATCATTAACCATCACAAAGTACAATAACAGAGGAATCTTAATCAACTTCCTTTTCCCACAACTTGGGATCATCAGCTACATGAATCCTCTTCCTCCACTCAACCTAGCCTTTAAAGGAACAATAATCATGTCTTTCTTAATTATTTTTTCCATTTCTCATTTGTCAAGAGACCCAACTTAACAATTCCTTTCTTTCTTTCTTTTTTTTTTTTTTTTTTTGAGAAGAAACAAAACGTTTATTGATTGCAAAGCTCAATAAAGTAAAACAAAGTGAAACACAGAACTCTATAATGATCACTGCTGCCTCGGTAACATCCCATATGTCACTCCTAAACCTAAAATCACGATAAACAATCTCCAATTCAATAGCCAATTTGCGATTGATACCCACTGTTCCAAGGGGAAGCAAAGACCCAAATGCTGGATAATAGCATAACAATATCCCATGAATGACTGCTATGTTTTTGAACATCAATAAACGTCTTCTTACTCCTCTCAAGCCACAGTGATCATAGCATAGCATACTAAGCAATAAGGCCTATATCTCTGTTACCTCTGCAAGATTATGATAGAGTGAGAAAGAGAGAGGCCCTCCTCCAACAATTCAGTAAAGCCTTTTTTCCCAAGTACACAACATCTACTAAACACATTCCCGAATCAAGAAAAAATTATCTAACAGCTTTAGTACAATCAAATTCCCGGTCATTTCTAAGATGTAACGCAACGGACAAACCAAAGGACATCGAACACTATGTAATATCAACTACTTTATGCCTTCCGCAATCACCTTTTCTTCAGCACTTATATGGAGTGTCCTAAATACGATCAACGATCACTTGAACTTGTTCGAAAGCCAAAACTTTGTTCCAAAACCTAATCATGCACTCAATCTAAGCACTCAAACCCTCCAAAATCTCTCCTTTCACTAACCATTAAAAAAATAATAATGAAGAAAACTTATCATAAACCCCCAAAAGTCACAGACCCTAAATTGGTGACCAAAAAAAAAGAGAAAAGAAAAAAGAAAAAAATTAAAACTTACAATCGAGAATGAAAAATTAGGGGAAATATAGAACATAATTAAAGAAATTACGAAAATAGCAACATTTACAATAATCGAAAGAACCCAGAGAATCAGGAAAAGGCCGATCAATTAATTATACAAGAAATCGTAGAACTCACGAACTAACCTCAGGCTTTTGATTTACGTTCGAATTCGATTCCGTTCCCTTAAAAACCCTAGAATTCGAGTTTTTTTCCTCCAAATTATCACTTCCTTCCTCCACAGCACTCTCGGATTGAAAAACAGGTTTCGGGCGAAACCTAGTTCCAGTCTTTGCGACCTTGAACGAGACTCCCATGTTCGCGTCGTACCTTACAACAAAGCTTCGAATTTCCACATGAAGAAGAGTTGCCGAGGAAACCCTAAACCTAAGTAGATCGAACCCAGGTGAAGCTCCAACTTGCAACTCAGAATTTTTAAGAGGTTTGAGAGAGCTCTGTTTTTTTTTTTTTTTTTTTCTGAGAAATTGGTATTAATTTTGCAGTGCAAAAAGGAGGCTCTTTTGCTCTTGTGTTTCAGGAGGACAAATATCTGGTGCTGTGGCACGTAGGTAAGGGTATGTACGAGGTTGCCCATTGATACAACACTCACATGAATATCATGGACGTTGAATTAGAAATTAGTACAGATGATTGAATAAAATTAAATTAAATTAAATTTTCGTTTAATACTATATTTGATTATAATTAAATAATATTAAAATTTAGGGATTGTAAATAATATATATATATATTTTTTTATTTTCTTTTATAACCCTATTTCTCAAGCTTGCCTCCTACTACTTCAACCCCGTTGCCCAACTTGCAACTCCTTCTTTTATGTGTGTGCATGTGGTTTTTTATTTTTATTTTTATATTATTTTTATGATTTTTGTTATCCTTCAACCATTATTCAGACCTATAACTTCATCAACCACACCAGCTTCTTCTTCTTCTATAACCTGACACCTATAACTCTATGGCCAAAATCAAATTGTAAATCTTTATAAATATATGTATAGAAAAAAAAAAAAAAAAAAAAAAAAAAAAATATAAAAAAAAAAAAAAAAAAAAAAAAAAAAAAAAAAAAAATATATATATATATATATATATATATATATATATATATAAATTGATGGAAATGTTAGCTACTATAAAGAAAACATTGATTAAATTCTTGAAAACCAGAGATATTTTTTTTATATAGCAACATTATTTGATTTGGCTTTTGTACAGTTAGTTTTCTATTTTTTGTTTGTGTTTTTATTTTATTTTTAATTCTATTTTGTCTTCTTTTGTAGTTGAATTCCATTTCACCAAAAACCATATTTCAAACTTCAAATCACTTATAATTCAATACTATTCTATTTCATCTTTTTAAATAATTTTGTTGAATTTTTTGTACTAAAAGCAGCTTTTTTAATTCTATTTTGTCTTCTTTTTGCAGTTATATTCCATTTCACCAAACACCAAATTTCTTTACTTCAAATCTCTTATAATTCAATACTATTCTATTTCTTTTTTTTAAGTAATTTTATTGAATTTTATGTACTAAAAGCACCTTTATTTTTTCCTGCTTCCCACTACTACCATTTCCCCTAATTTCCTTGTTATTTTTGCATATCCATCAACTAATTGTAGAATTAGTGCCTTTTGATCTACAACATTTCACTTTTAAGAAAGCATAGCATTGAGAAATTTTTACGCATAAAGCTATTCTTTAAAAAAAAAAAAAAGATTATATCAAGGGGTGATTTTGCAATACGTTATTTTAATAATAATAATGCAAAATAATATGAAATAGTTTTAAAGAAGGGAAATGGTCGTGCATTTTTCTGCTCGTGTCACATAAAAATCATATATAAGGTATGCTTAGTATTGCTTTCATTTATTTTATAATTTTTATAGAAATTCTTATGAAAATACTTCTGAAAGATATGTCGATAATAACTTTAGCATCTATGTTTTCAATTTTGGCAATTATTTTAGTATATGAAATATGTATATTTTGGTGTGAAAAATATTAAATCACTGATGCAAAATGAGAAGTTTTTGCACATCATAAGGCGCTTTGATAAGTAACACCTAGTAAAAGCAAACAAACATGTCAAACTTGCTCCTTACAAAAAGTAAAAGTACAAATACTTCAGCCATCCTATCAAACATATGAACACCATATAAACAACACATTATACCACATCTTGCAATTATTTTTTCAACAGGACATATCGCATAATTCATGTATACTCTACATATGCTAATGGAAATGTTAATCTTAAAATATATATACACTTCATGTAGTAATTGTTTTTTTGTTTTTTTTTTTTAATGGAAACTCATGTAGTAATTGTAAACCTACAATATATATATATATATATATATATATATATATATTACATGGATAACAAAGATGTTTTTTATAGTAATGCTTTTCTCTTTTATTAGATCAACATCATTCTCTCTCTCTCTCTCTCTCTCTCTCTCTCTCTCTCTCTCTCTCTCTCTCTCTCTCTCTCTCTCTCTCTCTCTCTCTGTATATATATATAAACCCTAAACCCGAGAAAATTAATTAAATTAAATTAAACTCTTAATTAATTATAAGCAATTTTTTAATTTAACCAGCTGTCTATAACTTTAAATTATTAGTTATAAATCAACCCCTAGCTTAAACAGTTGACACCACCTGTAGACCAGATTATTATGGCTATAACCCTTTAACCGATATTCCAATTGGACCAAATGCAAAAAGGTAATTAAAAATTAATAATTTAAAAATAAACCACTTTGTTTTTTTAGCTCCACAGTTCTTGTATTTTCTTCAAGCCGTTTTAATTATTTAATCAAGCGTTCCCAGTGTTATATCCATAACAAATCTATTTCAAAATAGTCTTCGCCAGAGTTAGCCATAGTTAAAGCACAATTTTTCATAAGCTTAAAATCTTTCAGTATCATGCTATACTTATAATATATGAGCAACTAACAGTCATTAGAGTTCTTTCTTTCACCCTTAAAAAATAATAATTATAATAATAATAATAATATAACAAAAATTAAAACCCAACTGGTCTGTAATTTGTTATACGTAAATTTATTCAGAGGTGGCTGAAAACAAACTTTGTAATATTCTTTGTAGGCTTTGGTGATAGGTTCTTTTTTTTTAAGGCGTTAGCACTAAAAGTAGAAACTCTTGCTTGCCTGCAAAAAGAGAAATAAACTCTTGAAGTTCTGAAATGCACACTGTTAGAGCTAACCAACATTTTCAGGATTTAATGACTTGTGAGAGAGCTAATTAAACAAAGCAATTCTCTTCTAAGTTAAATAAACAAAAAAACTCAAATGGAAGCAAATTGCATTCTCGATATTAGACCAATCAAATTACAACTTCCATATACATCAATACATGTATAAACGTCAATGTTGAGATCTACAAGAAAATAATGCACATAAGATAATAAAACCATCATTAGTGATGGTCATTCTCACTTCCCAGCACATTAGACATGCTCTACCTGCTTCAAATATCAAGCAAAACATGAAATATTTTGCTAATGCATGTAAGAAATCCTGTGATAAAAAATAAAAAAAGAGTTTGGTCAGAAATAAGCCTAGACATGTAGGTATATAACTCATAAAATCACCAGCAGACATGTAGATAACATATTGGATGGTTAATAACTCTGACGCTTGACCAGTTCAGTGATATTTTCTCTAGGCTTGTTGCAGCTAGGTAAGAGAGAATGTTGTACACATATTTTATTTTTGAGTAAAAAGATCACCACAATACCACATGCATTAATATGGTCGCTTTATTGTGACATAGAAGTCTTTGTTGTGATCAATGATCCTTCCCCGACCATGCAATGGCAGAAGCCTACCATACTGGGTATTATACTCTTCCATTACAACAGTAACAGTACGAATTTTTCACTTGTCTCTTCTTGCATCAACTAAAATCTGGCAACTGGAAAGGGTTCCCAATGGGAGAGAAAACAAATTATGAACCACTGAACCCCACTACTAGGCCTATAAGCCACATAATAGGCTTCAGTGGAAATGAGAGATACCAAACTGTTGAAAATGATTTAAACTTCGTTAACCAGAAACCAAGCTTCCAGCAGTTGAAATGCCCATACAAAGAATACATACATATCCAACACATGGTCAACATGTGTTTTCTAAGGGAGCCGTACTCCTGGTATTAATTACGAATGTAAAATAAGCCATAAAATAATACTTAGCAATGCAAGATTTGCCCAATTGTAGAAGACTGATAATAGCACTAGAAATGAAATAAGAGAAAAAAGAACAAATTAAAAGAGGAGATTGAACTGAGCTCCTTTTGTTTCAAGAGATAGAGATAGAAAGAGGGTTAATATTAGAAGCCAAAATAATTTCTCCTATCCTATGAAGTCTAAATTGCAGTGGGAATCTATATTTCGGAATGATGCTTGTGTAAGGCTCAAAAGCAAAAAATATCTCTCATACCCCTTTTTGGCAAATAGTGCAAGCATGCATGTAGTGAAAAATATGGTCCGTTGCCAACAAGTTTTTAAAGTATAGGAAGGAGATAGTATTTGTACCCTTGGTCCTTGTGGCTTTACCAAATTACTATATGTCACTCTTTTTAAGATTCCAACCGTGTTAATTCTAAATTACAAAGACTTATGCACCCATTAGTATATTGGTAGCGTAGTTAGGAGGAGAGAGAGAGAGATCTTACGTAAATCCTGTATCATTTGATGAGGGATCATAGGATCATACAATCCGGATCCTGCTCCTAATAACCATGATTGTTGTGGTGGCCCTTCAATGTCTTAACTGGCAAATGTTACCCTTAATACTATATTATTCTGCATGTGTGTTAATTAAAAGAAAAAGCATTCTCAAGAATTTGCTACATTAACAATTACAGTAAATGACTATCCTATCCTGCATAGCATGAGGTGGGAATTGGCACTGAGTTGAGTCAAATGGTAAAAATATGGTTTACCTCCCTAAAATATTTTTTTTTTTTGAAGAGAAACTTATATATTTATAAAAAAGAGCCTGATGAGGTATCAGAGCTCGAGAACTACCTCCCTAAAATATCAAACCATGACTGTTAAGAAACTTTTGAAAAGCTAATCCTTTTTTATGTTTCAATTTGCATTAGAGATGTTTCTTTTTTGCTTTTCTAACACAGGTACCTTACCAATATTTATTGCCTTTTTGTATTGATCAGCAGTAGAAGGTAGATTGTCATTTCCAATAAAAACATTTGATTACTACAAAAAGTAATCAAACATTTGAGTACTACACTTTAATAATAAAGCATTGCACTGTATTTCTCAGTATTTTGGTTTCCAACAATGCTATAAACAAAACAATTAGTTCCTTTCAGAGTTCTCTTTAGTTAGCATTTTCTGTCAGGAACATCACTACGATGGAAATTAGGGAATCATTCCAATTGCATGTGCATCTAACATTTCAAAACTTGCTTCTCAAATACACAAATAAAAGCATCAATGCTGTACAGGACAGAAAAGTTGAAGCAATACCTGAACTGCAATCAGCCTGAAGCAAACTTGTATGCAGAACTTCAATAACACAACACGTCTGCACAATTCTATGACTAGTCCACCAAGGCTTCCTCTTGAAGCTCCATTTTAAATATTGAAAATTCTCTTTCAAATAATAAAAACTCCTGAAGAAAATGAATCGGAAAAATTGTAATTTTTTTTTAAATGCAAAAGAGATTAGCACATTGCGTTTATAAAAATAGTCCACTTTCATGCATAAATTACAACATCTTCCTCGACACAGATAAAACTCAAACGTTTAAAAGTCATTGGCTAGAACGAGCCAGTGACTTTTATCTGACTTGCTTTTGAGTCCACCCAAATATTTAAAAGAACCAATAAGCGCCAATTGTATAATATGTAAAAACATATGGGCAATAATTTAATAAAAATCTAGTAAGTCACATGGATTTCATAAGGTAAAGCCTTTGGGCTAGACTATTCCAATAAGCTCGTTGCTGAACTCCTAATAACTGTTTCAATCCAATCCGATGAAAAGGAACCAAAGATGCCTGATTGGGTCAACCTGGTCAATTTGTCTGTTATGATGAAATTTCACTACACCCCCACCTAGAGCAATCTTTAAAATTATCAACCTTATACCCCAAATTTAGGTCACATTCAAAGAAGGAAAGCTGATTTCTGTAGTGGGCACACATGACAACTAAAATAGTAACCCTTACCTGTAGCTGCTGTTGACTAAACAAATGGAGTAACCCATGCTCAGAGGACGCGACTAGTTCAATCAGCTCATCGTGATTTTCAGGCAGATCACCAGACTCGGCAAGCGATACAGATACCTATAAATGGAAAAATAACTAGTACATGAGTGTAATCATTCCACTGCTCCAAAAAGAGAATAAAACAATGAATTTCCTAGGATCTAATGCAGAGGAAACAGTTTTAAAAGTAATTTACCTGCATACAACGGAGAATGGTTTCTGGAAGGCAGCACCGACGACAAAGACCACGAACAATGTATGTTGCCGGTCCTTCCAGATGACCATCTTTGCTTGAATACCACGCATCCAGTCGGGATATCTCCATAGTAACTCCAGCTTGAAATTTTGAGAGTTCACCTGCACGGAGAATTTAAGCACAGATTATAACAAATATTAAAATGTGAATGGCATCACACTTCTTTACCTTTGAAGCCAGCTGCCATGACCATAGCAAGAACACCACCGTCATTGACCTCATGCCTTCCAAGTCCATCACCTTCAACTGCCAAACAGCGAAGAATTACCTCTAGGCAGAAATTGTCCCTTGCAGAAATAGAGACCTCAACCTGCGTTCACCTGACAGTTATCAATTACTTATGGTAAAAGAGTGAATTATATAAATTTACAAAACTCAATGGTCCCCATGTTTTAGGTGGATAATAGATGAGGCTTCTCGCCCAAGCATAGTAATTAAGTCCCTGAACATTTGACTAGACATTCTGAGACTAACAAAAACTATGACCACTTCAAATATGTGAACAGCCATAAAACCAGAACTGACCATGGAGTAATTTACGAAACCAATGTTTGTTCACTAAACAAACATTGGACCATTGAGGAAGCTTACGAATATCACTTATTACAAAATGCATCATGATGTAAGTAAAACCTAAAAGCTCACCAATCAATTCAAAGCCCAAAAGTTTCTTGTTCATCACACTTCACTTGTAACAAGATTTTCTAGTTCCTAGATAACAAGTCATGTATGATAAATGACAAACATTGAACCTATGCAATGGTTGATCAGAGACATACAAGAAATACAAAAATCATGCATATCAGCCCCACAAAGCATCTGAGCAACTAAAAATAGTTCATCATTATCCAAATAGTGGTTAATCTCCATTTTTGATGGCTTGGCCACTTCTCGACTCTTAATTTCCATTACAGTGTTGAATAGCTTATTGATTCCTACACATTAAGTTGTTGATTTCAGATTTAAGGCAGTGGCAAGTTACAATGCCTCTGTTTCAGAACAGACCTGATCTTTCACTTTGCTGCTTTTTCTTTTTCTCATTCTTCTTATGGCCATCCATTGATTTCCTGATCCTAATTGTTTCGGAACAGACCTGATCTTGATTAATGCAGCAGATCCACAGGCATATGTTATCGCTTGCCTCTTCAACCAGTAATGACACAGATTGGTTTTTAGGTTTAGATGACCCCTTCACCCTAAAAGAATTTTAGTCTTGACTTGCATACTTGCCATTTGAGTGCCAAAGAGAGGACTTATGTTGCATCACACCATATTAACACCAAAAGATTTTACATGGATACTGATACAAGAGAGAAAAAGCATACCATCAGTCGGCGGCTTAACAAAACTTCTTCACTGACTGAGGAGTACAAGGCACTTGTCAATGTAGTGCATGAGGTCGCATCAGGACACAAGCATTCACCAGAAGGCAGACAAAGTGTTGCAGTGGCATGCAATTCAAGGAATAGCAGATCATCAGATTGAATCAAGTGATCTTCAGGGGAGAGCAGCCAATTTTCTACAAGCAAAAGTAACAAGCATAACTGTGATCATCATCATCATAATTATTATAATAATAATAATAATAAATATATTATTATTATTATTATTATTTTTATTATTATTATTATTATTATTATTATTATTATTATTATTATTATTATTATTATTATTATTATTATT
>JAJIYU010003186.1:0-27533 GCA_030144865.1 Tinospora cordifolia | reverse complement strand
ATATATAAAAGGAAAAATTGCTCCAGGTTTTTGGATACATACAAACAAAGCATACACAAAAAAAGAGGATCATTTGCATTCTGTACTCAAGTTCTAGAGCACAAAAAAAAAAAACAACGCCGGATCTACACACCACCAACCACGATCTAGTTTGGATCTACACAAAATCGGCCATCACGTACCAGATCTTGTGGATTTACAATAATACATCCTCAAAGCCACCAAATCTACTCTTTTCACCATAAAAAACCACCGCTGCAAGCTTAATAACCCCAAATTTGTTTTGCTGGCCGTGGATCTAGGTTGCATCCCGTCGGATCTATTGTTGTCCGCCATTTGCAGCAGTCCACCTCTTGCAAGACCAACCAGCTGCTAGTGTGTCTTCTATTATGCGTTTTCCAGCTACTGTTGTCCGCCACTTGCAGCTGTCGTCCGTCTGTGTGCAAAGAAGAGAAGGAAACGAGTTGTTGTCCACCATCCTTGATTGATGCATTATGTTCGTGCTTAAGGAGACAAACCGAAGGAAAAGGACAACGTGGTGTGCTGTTGGTGTGCTTAGTCTAGCATCTCGTAGCTTGCTGTCCGTCGTGGTGCTGCTGCTATACGCCACTTGCAGCAATCCGTTCGTCCGTGAAGAAGAAGCAAAATCAGCTATTGTGCGTTAATGGTGAACTGCATTTTGATTTGTGTTGGTGTTTAGTGGATTATCACTACAATGTAAAGTTTGAATACGAAAATTTGGATTTGTTACAGATCTAGGATTTTTGAACTCATACAAACCGTTGCACACCCCTTCGAATCTGATTTAGTGCATCGAATTACAATTCGAAAGGACACGAAAGGGATCGAGCGTAGCGAAGAGGTATATTTTTGTTAAATTTTTTTTTATAGTTAGAAATTTATTAATTCTACGATTTTGATGCGCAAGGTGAAGTTTAGGAAGTTTATTATTTATGTGATTCCAGATGTGCGAAATGAAGGTTAGGAAATTTGTTATTTCTATGATTTTTTATGTGTGAAATGAAGTTTAGAAAAAAAAAATTCTTGTTAGAACTAATATATGAAGTTTTGAAGCTTCGTTCAATAATTTTATTAGAACTAGTATTTTTAGATCTATGTGGAAATTTTTTTGAATAGATGTTTGAGAAAAAAAGAAAAAAAATAAATGTTCATTAATCTTATATTTTTGAGTTGGACATAGTTAAAATAAATTATTTTTATTTTATTTTATTAGAGCCCAAAAATACCTAATATGGAAAAATCACTTGTGACGGCTAAGAAGAGCAAGAACTAGTGTTCCAATTAGAGATTAAAAATTATTGTCGAATTTTGAGTAAGATTTACTTCTTTGATTATTGTTTAATGATTTCTATTAATTTCATGTCAAGCTAATTTGTTTTCTTTGTCTGGGATGTGATATCTAGTTGTAATTACTGGACTAGAGACATTACTCCAGACTGTGCTTGCTTAATGCTTTGTGTTTATTGGCCATAGACATGATGAACACAATACTTTAGGATAACTCGGGAGAGAGGTCTAAAGGGTGGTTATCACAGTTTGGACTTAGGATAGTTGATTGATCGGGAGGTTATTAACTGATCTAGGGAGTTGTACAGGGACTTTTGAATACACAACTTAGATTGTTGAGTAAGTACCTCGGAAGAGGGTTTTATAAAATAAATCTAATCAATATTGAAACACCTTGAGAGAGCGTCTCAATTTCAGATGCAAAAACTCATAGTGTAAACAATTCATAACAACAACTAAGAGTCACAGGTCATGCGGCGACATTCACTATCCTAGACATCCATTACACATAGATTTCTAAAAACAGAATTATTACTTTCACAAGAATAGATTTTCGTTAAGAGTTTGATATAATCACGTCAGTTAGAGTCTTGATAAAATGCAAACTAGTAGTAAATTGAGATTTGAGATCACTAATGAAACCATTTTTCCCTGAGGACAATATCCGGTCTCACCGGCTAATACTTAAGCGAACCTGTACACTTGCAGAATAAGCAACAAGTTTTTGGCGCCATTGTTGGGGAAAAACGGTGTTTGATGTCTTAAAACTTGGTTTAATCTTAGTCAAGGTAAAATTTTATTTCATTGTTACCTTTTACTTGATTGTTCCGAGATTTATTGAAGATCATTGAATACACTTGATATTTTTGTGTTTTCTGTGTTTCAGGCTTGCATGAGTAAACGTCCTTGTGATCCCTACAATCCAGATTTGCTTAAAACAATTCATCAAATCTGGTTGGAGGCTCAAGAACGAGTACCAACTACGGCTGATAGTGGACGTTTTGGAGTTGCGAACAATAGAGAGGTACAACATAGAGAAACACCTTTGAGGAACTTCTTTAAACCGATGTTGAACAACAACTACTCAGGCATAGCAAGAACACCGATAAATGCAAATAATTTCAAGCTGAAGCCGTCTTTGATCACAATGGTGCAGCAGCTTGGAGGCTCAGCTATTGAGGATCCAATGGCACTCTTAAATTCTTTCATGGAAATCTGTGACACGGTCAAAATGAATGGAATAACTGAAGATCAGCTTAGGCTAAGACTTTTCCCTTTCTCCTTAAGGGATAAAACGAGAAGTTGGTTGCAAACCTTGCTTCCTGGAAGTATTGCAACATGGGAAGAAATGGACCAGAAATTTCTGCAAAAGTATTTCACACCAGCCAAAGTACATCAGTTGCGGGGTAAAATTAGTTCCTTCAAGCAATCTGATTTTGAATCACTGTACGAAGCTTGGGAAAGGTTCAAAGACCTATTGACGCGTTGCCCACGACATGGATATCTTCCTTGGCTCCAAATCCAGATGTTTTATAGTGGACTTACGCCACCCACTTGGGCTTTGGTAGATTCAGTAGCTGGAGGTTCATTGATGGGAAAGTCAACCATAGATGCCACTCAACTGATTGAAGACATGACAGTTAATGCATATGGTCACAGTACTGAAAGAGGAATAGCAAAAACAGTGGGAATTCATGAAGTGGATGAGATTAGTGCTTTGCATGCCCAAATTGCTGCTATGACCCATCGATTGAATTTGGTGGAAGAAAAGAATAGTGGTGGACAGTTTCAAAATCAGCAAATTCAACAAGTGCAGTCCATTGCGGAAGCTAACAAGGCATCCTATCATGGAGAAGCTTCCATTGAGCAAATGAATGCCATCAATAGATTCAGTGGCTACCAAGGACCAACTGGGGGGTATAATGTCCCAAAGTACTATCATCCAGGAGTGAGAAATCATGAGAATTTCTCATATGCAAACAGCAAGAACGCTCAATTGCCACCAAGATTTGTGCCTCAACAACCTTTGTAGGATAAAAAGCTATCCTTGGAAGATAAGCTTGATGAAATGATGAATATGCACACCAGGTTCTTCAAGGAGTTAACTGGAAGGGTGGACAAAAATGACACTAGAGTTTCCAGAATTGAAATCCAAATTGAAAATATGAATGCCACAGTTAAGAATTTGGAAACGCAAGTGGGCAGTTGGCACAAATAGTCTCAAATCAGCAGCGGAGTTCATTTTCAAGTGACACTCAGGTAAACCCAAAAGAAAGCTGCAAAGCAATGACTACGAGGAGTGGCAAAGAAGTAGTAAGTCCACCACATCCAAGTATGCCACCTATTGAAGCTGAAGAAGTTGTTAGCTATGAGATAAATGTTCAAAAGAAATCAGTGGTCCAACATGAAGAACCTTCAATATCAAAAGGGAAAGTCAAGGAAAGTGTCATTGAATCTCCACCTTTACCATTCCCTCAAAGGTTCCAAAAAAGAGGATGGATGAATAATTTGCCAAGTTTCTGGAAATGTTTCAAAAGATTCATATAAACATCCCATTTATAGAAGCTTTGCAACAAATGCCTAATTATGCAAAGTTTATGAAGGAGATCATGTCTAAGAAGAGGAAGTTAGAGGATTTTGAAATGATCAAGCTTACTGAAGAGTGCAGCGCCATCCTACAGAAGAAATTTTCTCAAAAGTTGAAAGATCCGGGCATTTTTACTATACCATGCAACATTGGGTCTGAAATCTTTGAGAAGGCATTGTGTGATCTTGGGGTAAGTATTAATCTAATGCCTTTGGCAGTATGCAAGAGGTTGGGAATGTCGGGAATCAAGCCAACCACAATCACCCTTCAATTAGCAGATAGATCCTTAACATATCCAAAAGGGGTGATTGAGGATGTGTTGGTCAAGGTGGATAAATTCATATTTCCAGTGGACTTTGTGGTTCTAGACATAGAAGAGGATTGTGAAATACCACTCATCCTTGGAAGGCCATTCTTGGCTACAGGGCATACACTCATAGATGTCCACAAGGGAGAATTAACCTTAAAAGTAAATGAAGAGAAGGTTGTTTTCAATCTCTACAAGGCAATGAACTACCCTAATGATTTGCACAAATGCAATAGGGTAGAGGTTCTAAATTCTTGTATTGACGAGGTGATGGATGAATTAAGCTCTCAAGATGAATTGGTGGGATGTATCTCTCGTTTATTGTCCTTTCTTCAATCTATGACAGAAGATGAGAAGCTAATTGTGTTAGCTTTAAATGCATCAATCTAAAGATGTTCGAGAGACTTCTAGGGAAGTAGAGCTGAAACCGCTTCCAAAGCATTAAAAGTATGCATATTTGGATGCATCTCAATCATTTCCAGTTATTATCTCCTCTTCGCTGGCCCCTGTTCAAGAAGAGAAGTTGCTAAAAGTGCTTAAGGACCACAAAGCTACAATAGGATGGACCATTGAAGATATCAAGAGGATAAATCCAGCCATTTGTATGCACAAAATCTTAATGGAGGATTCACATAAGCCTACAATGGAGCACCAGCGATGACTCGATCCTATCATGAAAGAGGTGGTGAAGAAAGAAGGGATGAAGTGGCTAAAAGCTGGAATTATTTATGCAATATCAGATTCGCCATTGGTTAGTCCTATTCATGTTGTGCCCAAAAAAGGAGGGATGATAGTTGTTACAAATGAGAAGGGAGAATCAATTGCTTCAAGGACAACAACAGGATGACGTGTTTGCATAGATTATCAGAAATTGAATAAAGCTTCCCGCAAGGATCACTTCCCTTTACCTTTTGTGGATCAAATGTTGGATCGGATTGCTGGGTATGATTTTTACTGTTTCTTAGATGGATACTCAGGATACAACCAAATAGTCATTGCACCAGAGGACCAAGAAAAGACAACTTTCACCTGCCCATATGGCACTTATGCATTTAGGAGAATGCCTTTCGGTTTGTGCAATGCACTAGCCACCTTCTAAAAATGTATGATGGCAATCTTTGCAGACATGATTGAAGACATCATGGAGGTATTTATGGACGATTTATAAGTGTTTGGTGAAACATTTGAACAATGCCTACAAAATCTGGAAAGAGTTTTTTCTCGTTGTGAAGAAAAGAACCTAGTTCTCAACTGGGAGAAGTGTCATTTCATGGTTCAAGAAGGTATTGTTTTAGGCCATAAAGTTTCTGTTGATGGCCTTGAAGTGACAAAGCAAAGATTGAAGCCATTGAAAAGCCGTTACCACCAACAACGGTGCAAGAGGTGTGGAGTTTCTTGGGGCACACGAGTTTTTATCGCAGATTTATCAAGAACTTCTCTCAAATAACTCAACCTTTATGTCATTTGCTTGAAAAGGAAGCTGAGTTTAATCTCACAGCTGAGTGTGTTGAAGCTTTCAACACACTTTAAAGAGCCTTAACTCCTGCTCCTATTATGTCCACATCAGTTTGGGGGGAACCGATCGAGATCATGTGTGATGCTAGTGACTATGCAGTCGGAGCTGTCCTAGGACAAAGACGTGATAAGATGTTCAAAGCTATATACTATGCAAGCAAAACATTGGATGATGCTCAAAAGAACTATACTACCACTGAAAATGAGTTGCTTGCTATTGTTTTTGCATGTGACAAGTTCAGGTCGTACATTGTGGGATCACACGTCAAAGTCTTTACAAATTACACAACTATCCGCCAGCTCTTTACAAAGAAGGATGAAAAACCCCGATTAATAAGGTGGATCTTACTACTGCAAGAGTTTGATATAGAGGTTATAGACAAAAAGGGTACAGAGAATGTTGTAGCAGACCACTTGTCTCATTTGTCCAATGAGGCAAATCCAGATCCAAGGAGTATAGTAGAGGTTTTCCTTGATGAACATCTCTTGACAGTTAGTGACAGCACATCATGGTATGCAAATTTTGCTAATTACAAAGCAACAGGTGTCACTCCACCAGATTTATCTCAAGGCTGCCTGAAGCGTTTCCTACATGAAAGCAAGTTCTATCTTTAGGATGATCCTTTTCTTTACCGAAGATGTGCCGATAAAGTAATACATCAATGCATTCCTGATTCTGAAATTAAGAAGATCCTTCATGATTGTCATGCCTCATCTTATAGTGGTCATTACAGCCATCAATGTACAACAAGGCGTGTTCTTGAGAGTGGATTTTATTGGCCAAGCATATAAAAAGATGCCTATCAGTTTGTGAAGACATGTGAGATATGTCAGAAACAAGGAAAAATCTCTCGAAAGAATGAGATGCCTCTCACTTCATTTGTAGAAATTGAATTGTTTGATGTTTGGGGCATTGACTTCATGGGACCCTTTCCACCCTCAGATGGCAAACAATATATATTGCTAGTTGTTGATTATGTCTCTAAGTGGGTTGAGGCTATGGCTACAGTAAAAAAAAGATGCTAGAGTTGTGTTGCAGTTTCTCTCTCGAAACATTTTTCCTGTTTAGGCACTCCTAGAGCCATTGTGAGTGATGAAGGTGCACACTTCTACAATAAAGTTTTCAACAACCTTCTCACCAACTACGACGTGGGGCACAAGGTTGCATTACCTTATCATCCACAAGCTAACGGGCAAGCTGAAGTGTCTAATCAAGAAATCAAGGCAATATTACAAAAGATAGTTGGAACAAACCACAAGGATTAAGCTTTGAAGCTGGATGATGCATTGTGGGCATACAGGACAACATTTAAGACACCCATTGTCATATCAACTATTATATGGAAATCATGTCACTTGCTTCGTAAGTTAGATCATAAAGCTTATTGGGCCATCAAGAAGTTAAATTTTGATGCAAAAGCTTGTGGCAAGAATCGGTTGTTGCAACTTGTTGAACTCGAGGAGTTTTGCCGAGATGCATTTGAAAACAATACCATTCACAGAGAAATAACAAAGAAATGGCATGATCAGCTCATAGAGAAGAAGGAGTTCAAACCTGGCCAACAAGTGCTACTATTTAATTCAAGACTCTGGTTATTTCCAGGAAAACTAAAATCTCGATGGTCGAGACCTTTCCTAGTCACTCAAGTCTTCCCATATGGTGCAGTGGAAGTGCAGAGCTTGATAGATGGCCACAAATTCAAAGTGAATGGCCAGAGATTAAAGATATTCTACGGAGGACCAAGGCAGACTGTTGAAATGGCAGTTCTCCAAGATTGAAACATAGTATCCTCGTCAAGCTAACGACGTTAAACATAGCGCTGAGTGGGAGGCAACCCACTATTGAATTAAGATTTTTAAATAGGTTTGCGTGATTGTTTTCATGTATTAAGTTTTTCTAGGATTCGTTAAAAAGATAGGTTTTAGACATTTAGAATTGAAAAGGGGTACCATCACACTGTTTACCACGATCAGCAGAATCATTGATTCTGTGGACTGCGGTCAATAAAACATAACAAGTTGTAAAATGTCTATGGACCGTGGTCCACAAAACACTTTGTTATGTGTACTGCGGTCACCAAAATGCCACGATCCATGCATTTCAGTGGACCGCAGTTAGCAGAAGTATATTCTTCTGTGTACCGCGATCAATAGAACGACCATTTTTGTAATACTACTAACCGCGGTCTATAGTTTGTGAACACACTTAGGGACCGCGATAGTTAAAACTACAACCATTGCAGTTTTTTCAAAAATCCATACATGGATCGCAGTCCATCAACTATCGACCGCGATCCCTACGTCTTTTTAAGCCAAATCACGATCATTCTGAGTCATTTTGCTCTAAAATTTTTGAAATTTCCTATGGCTCTCCGTCTCCTTTTCAATTTTTAGAGTTTCTCTTGTCTTTCCAATGATAATGTAAGTATTTTTACCTTACTTTTCAATAGTTCTTTGTTTTATTTGAGTGTTTAGATAGATTTAGGAGTTGCCCATTAGTTCCTTTCTTTGAAATGGTTATCTTGCTCAAAAATTTGCAACCTCTTTCCTTTTTAATCTATTTGTGCATGATTAGTGATTCATTTAAAGCCAAGACTTGCACAAATCCTTGTTCATAAGCATCCTAGGCATTAAACTATTTTGTTTAAATGTGATGAGGCGTATTTCATAGCTATTGTAATTGAATATGATGGTATTGGCATTGCAAGGTTCAATTTTTATTGTCTTGATGATTGTTTCTGTTGTTCAGATGCTTAGACTTGTAAACTAATATATTTCATTAGTTTCAATTCATTTTGAGTACACTGTTGTATGAATCTTGTTGTTTTCCTTGCCAACCACTACTGTTGTTGCAGGCCTCCTAGAATGAAACATCCTGCTTCCAAGGGTAAGCAACCAACGTCGCTTCTTCCACCAACTGATCGTAATTGCTTTAAAACAGTCGTTGCCAAACAGAGATTCAACATGATACGCTCCAACATATATCTTATTCCCGAGAGAAGCATCATGCTGATGAAATGAGGAGTGCAACATCAATATTGATACAGTGGTGGCTGCTAGGCATTGGGAGAGGCTTATTCAAGCACCCGCTACTACACTAGTACCAATAGTTCAATAGTTTTATGCTAACGCACCAGATAGAGAGGGTACATCAGTATGGGTATGGGGCAAGTGGGTGCCATTCAGTGCTGTGGCAATTAACAAAGTCTATGGCCTGCCTGCAGACTCCTCGGACGAATACTACAACCTCCTATCTAGATTTGATCCGGATGAGGTATTGCAAACTCTATGTGTTGATGGGGCCTCATGGATTTGCTACAACAACAGGTCTGTCAACTTGGTGAAGACCACTGCTAAGGTTTGGTTATACTTAGTTTGTGCTAATCTTTTTCCTTCCTTAGCCATTAACAGGGTCACTGTGGAGCGAGTTGTTTTAGTGTATTGTATCATGAAAGCACTCCCGATCAATATTGGGATAATTATTTCCAGCTCCATTAGGTCTGCCATTGATAAGTCCAATGTAGGTCTATCGCATCCTACTCTCATTACATAACTTTGCAGAAGAGCTGGGGTTGTATGGGAAAAGAGTGAGCCACTCTTGAAGATGAAGGATCATATAGTGGTGAAGATGCTCACTTCTACCTCTGCTAAGAGGCGTCGGGCCTCTATTGAGTCACCACCACTAGCTGTTGATCCAACCAGCTCTACACTGGCCCCTATACATCCTTTTGATGCTCCACCGTCCTCTTCCGCTGCTGTTGCGCCCCTCTCTTCTACTGAACATACCATGATGCACTGGATGGTGTATCTCACCCACTGGTTACACCACAAGGACTTGAGCATGGCCGAGGCTTATCGTCCTCCTTCTTGTTGCCTACCCTACATGGCGATGACTTGTTGTGCACCTCCAATGCCCCTGATTCTGCCGGTAGGCGATGAGGATGATGATGATGATGCTGGTGATGATGATGATGATGATGGTGATGGCAGTGATTTTAATGATTTCATTATCGAGGAAAAAGTCTTTGGAGCTGACCTCTGAGCCTTGGTTTCTTGTTTATTTGTGTTGTTGTCTTTTGCTGCTCTTGAAACGCAAATTTTTTTTGTACTTTTGCTGCTCTTAGTTATTCTAATGCTGCATTCCTTGATATAAATGGTCTTACTTGTACAATGAATTTTTATGCTTTTCAGACTAATTTTCTTCTATCTTTGAATGCATGTTGTGCTGTGTTCTTTTCCCACATATCCAAATCAATGTGTTCTTAAAGACAAGGCACCATTCAAGTTTGGGGGTATGTGCTTAATGCCTCAACACACAGCAAACAGGGTCAGTTTTATTTTGTTTTGTCAGTTTTTGTCAATTTTATTTTGTCAAATTTTGTTAGATGCATTCTAGGAAAGCATTTAGGGTAGATTGTCCATATAGAAAAATAAATAAATAAAAATAAAATAAAACAAATTTTACTGAGTAACCTATGAAATTGTAACGTTTCTCTAATATTATGAGACAAAGAACTAGGGTACTTTGAAATAGTCTATGTGTTTGGTTTGTCTGAAATTTGACCTTGATAGATCTCTGTAGTCTTAGGTAGATTCAGAATTCGAAAACTGAGGAACGTGAGGAGTGGACACCAAGCCACAAGTGGAGAGAATTTTCTACAGACTCTTGAAATAATCAAATCTATCTCGAACACTGCTTAGGAATGACTATAGGAGGGAAATGAAGTAGGCCATCTTTGTTTGAGTCATAGCTTAAAGGCCAATCCCAGCATTTCTAATCCTTTGTAGCCAATTTTGGGCCTTATAGACTGCTTTCTTGTTGTAAACCCAAACATTATATATAAAAAAACTTTCTATCTTTTTTTGAACATCTCAGTTGGACCTATTTGTGTGCACTCATAGTTCTAATATTGCTTGTTTTGATTATGTGAAAAAAGGAGGGGATGCTCACATTGAAATGCATATGTTTTTAGTTTTTGTTTCTGTTTTCGACTATCTAAAAAAAAAGGGAAATTATATGTATTTCTCCAATACTTCAGTATTGTGAATGAGAGATGAAACTTTCTACTTTTGTATGAGTGTACATCTAAGTATAATTTTGAGTGCAAGTAATGAAATAAGTTTGGGGGAGCTAAGAAGACAAGGTTGTGAGCATGAACGGAAAATACAAAGGCTTGAACAGAAAGGATCAAGCTATAGGTTAATATTATTGCTATGAGTGTACACTTGAGTTAGATTTAAAGTCCTATTACACTTGTACCTTGAGCCAGACCACGTTACAACCTAAAAGAAAGACTATTGATCCCAACTATAGTTTGACCTTAGTAGCAGATAGATAAAGGAGAGAATTGAGAGGATCTGTGTACTTATGTATTAGGAAAGGAATTCTGTGAGTGGATGGTACCTGCAAATCACCTACAAAGTCTAGGAGGATTAAGATACTAATAGATGAAAGGGTGAAGTTGAGAAAGAATAGAGGATAAACTAAAAATCTAGACAACCTGAATGGCCCTAAGGAATTGTTAATGAGTCATAAACTAAGGGAACAAAAAATTGAGGTTACAATGATGATTGAAATCGACTGTACTCCTACATAATGTGATGTGTTAGTTTAGATTAGAGTCTTTGTTTGGGGATGAACAATAGTCTAAGTTTGGGGGTATTTGTTAGTTGCACAACAAACTAACATTCGCATAGGCAATTTATTGCATGTTATAGGAAAGAAAGGGAGAATTAGGTGAAGATTTGCATAATTAGTAACAGGAGCATGTAGTTTAGGGACCCGCATTGTTTCATTTCATTATAAGCTTTGTTTTAAAGATTTGAAACTCTTTTATGAGAAAATGATGTCTAGGAAAGGAAATTAAGTGTGTTGCAGGTACAGGTTGAAGCAAAAAAGGGAAAGTACATCATATGAAGGCAAAAAGAAGAAGAAATCATGAAGAAAGTGTTAGGAGACCGCGGTCGAATAACTGAAGATCGCGGTAGCTGAAGATGGACACAACGTCTATAAAGCTCACTTGTTAGCGCAGTCGGTGAACCAGTGACTGCGATAACCAGAACGTGGTTTGTGAATGAAAAGGATGGACCGCGATAGACAGAATGAGAAGATTCCAGTCTTTATTGAAGAACATTATTGACCGCGGTCACACGAGTAATTATCGGGATTTCATATTTTGTAGGTTTTTTTAGTACGGGACTATAAATAGGAGAGGTTATTAGAGCCCAGAAATATCTAATATGGAAAAAAAATCACTTGTGACGACTAAGAAGAACAAGAACAAATATTCCAATTAGAGATTGAAAATTATTGTCGAATTTTGAGTATGATTTACTTCTTTGATTATTGTTTAATGATTTCTATTAATTTCATGTCAAGCTAATTTGTTTTCTTTGTCTAGGATGGGATGTTCAATGTATGAACTGTGATATCTAGTTGTAATTTTTGGAATAGAGACACTATTCCAGACTGTGCTTGCTTAATGTTTTGTGTTTACTGGCCATAGACATGATAAACGTAATACTTTAGACTTACTCGGGAGAGACGTCTAAAGGGTGATTATCGTAGTTTGGACTTAGGATAGTTGATTGATTGGGAGGTTATTAACTGATCTAGGGAGTTGCACAGGGACTTTTGAATACACAACTTAGGTTGTTGAGTAAGTACCTCAGAAGAAGGCTTTATAAAACTAATCTAATCAATATTGAAACACCTAGGGAGAGGGTCTCAATTTTAGATGCAAAAACTTATAGTGTAGACAATTCATAACAACAACTAAGAGTCACAAGTCATGCGGCGGCATTCACTATCCTAGACATCCATTACACATAGATTTCTAAGAACAGAATTATCACTTTCACTAGAATAGATTTTCCTTAAGAGTTTGATATAATCACGTCAGTTAGAGTTTTGATAAAACACAAACCAGTAGTAAATTGGGATTTGAGATCACTAATTAAACCATTTTTCCCTGATGACGATATCCGGTCTCACCGGTTAATACTTAAGTGAACCTGTACACTTGCGGAGTGAGCAACAATGACTCCTTCCAGATCCCATCGTTGGTGTTCTTAATGAAGCCACCTGCGACGGCTGAGGGTTACTCGGATGGGTTAGCAGTGTTCGTACGCCATTCCACCTATTCTTGGATGTTGTGACAGGTCGAGAACGATGTCGTGGCTCGAGACAATACTATCCAGGATCGATTTCGTGTCACAAAGGGACATCGGAAGTATAGCTTTTTCGGTCTTAGAGTACAACAAAACAATCGAATGTTTGAAATTATTAATGTAATGAAAGTGTGTGCATGTTTTGGATTTTGGTTTATATAATGGTAGTGATGTGTAGGGATGATCTATTGGGCTCTCGAGCTCACCGCATTCTCTTTCCCAAGTACTCGCAAAGGTGGAGTATATTGACTGACCGGCATATGGATATTGTAGGGTAGCCTCACTGGGAAGTTACCAAAGGGCTTTGAGTTTCTTTTGATTTTAAACTATTTCACCATTTTTGTACTTATGAAGAAAACTGAGGCATGTGGTATATTTTACTGTATACAATTTGTGATATAAATTTTGAAACACTGTATTTGTTTCGAACTATGGATTTTCTATAAGCTTTTGAAGAAATATTTTCACTGCAAAGGAAATGTATATTTTTCTAATATATCTGAATTGTACAGCATTGGCTATATATTTTGATAGTTGATTTCACTACAATATCTTGATTTATTATGAATATGTCTGTGAAAATCTAATAATGTGTTTTGATATAATTTACTGTTCGTTGAACAGTCATATGAAATGATTTTTTTTATTTTACTCCATTGAGTCTAGTGGTAAGGATGGATACCGATTTGATGGATTGAGGAAAAATGGTTAGTGATGATCTCAACTTCGGCATCCGAAGATTGATGTGATTTATCCTGCACGCACGGCAAAGTAGCCGAAGAGGAGCGCAAGTCTCAATGCTGGGCCTCAAAGTGACACGTGGCAATGGATGGCTCCCGTAACGGGGATCGGGGTATCATAGAGTGGTATCAGAGCTCAATCAGTAGTTCACTGGGCTCATGATTTGTCAAAGCTTAGTTAGTAGCTCTCTAGGAAAAGAGTTCAGTCTGATGGAGTATTCCAAACTTGGTTTTTTCATTGGAAAAGGTCACCGAATTTGGTTTTCACTAGAAATAAATTTTTACTAGATATAAATTTTTGAAAAATGAAATGAGGAAAGGTCAAAGTGAAATGACTAGAGTTCATCTACTAGTGACTAGATAACTAGGTGGCTAGAAGTCTAGAGAAGACTTGGGTGATACCAATGTACCTGAGTTACCAGTTGCAGGTGGAAAGGAGTACGGGTAGTAGCCCTGTAGGTGGAAGCTTTGCTCCCTGCGAGTGTTGCGCTACTTAGGAATTGTCCGAAACTTAGGACTGATGGTATCACATATAATAGGAAAGTTGCTAAGTATTGAAACACTAGGTCTAGGTAAAGACCGGGTGTGCCAGAAGGCACAGTGGATCATTAATTAAAAACTTTTTGGACATAAGTTAAAAACTTATAACGTAAAAACGCACACTTGATTGGTTATAACATGGCTCAGGAAGATCCTATGTCACAAATCTCTCTGTAATACTATGGTGAGGAATCTCAGTGTGGTATGCTTAAAGATGATAAGGTATAGAGGAAACCTGAACTTGGAAACTGACGACCAAGAATGGTGAGTGGTCGGTTCCTTCAACAGAACTTGTACGCACTGTATTCTACTAGGTATAGGATGATCACGTATGGTGGGTCTTGCAGCAACATTAGGGAGCGAGACACTTGCAAAATTGTAATGGGCAATGAATGAACTTTTTGGAAAAACTTGCACGCATTGTATTCTACTGATATGGGATGGTCGCGTACGGTGGGTCTTGAGTCATCCTTAAAGACCAGGATTTGGCGTAAATATATTAGCCGTAATAGAACTTCTAAGTGAAAGTTTGGGCTTAAGCACAGATGGAAGCTTGGGATTCCATTATGCTCGTTTGCCTGTTTGTTGTGTGCTTGTTTGTAGTATATGTAGTACAATTTTTTTGAATATCGTTACCCGAATTCCTATACGCATAAATAAACAAATTGTTGACTACTTAGAAGCATAAACCTGTAGGTCATTGAGACATACTAAAAACCTAAAGATTTGAATTTAGAGTCACAGTAGCACGATGATGAGATGGTTATAGGTGTGTTTAAATTACTTGGTACTATCACAAGTCACAATGTCCAAAGATTTGAGAAAAAGAGTTTGAAACTGAGATGGAAATCGAAATAAAGCTTACATTATGTTCAATTATTGAAATTTCTTCTTTCTTATGATTAAGATATTGGATACTAAAAATGATTTTTGACTTGTGGAGGATGCCTAGAGGACGTGGTAGAGGTGGACCCAGAGGAGGTAGAGGGCAAGGTGAGGCTAATATAGAGCCGGTGCCTAATGATGAGGGTACGTCTATGGCAGCAGCACCAGCTATGATTGCTTTGACACCAGAGGCTATTACAGAGAAGATGTAGAGGGCAGTGGAGCATGCTATTAGGACCCTGTAGCTATCAGCATCTACACAGCTAGCAGTACCAGTACAGCCACAGGTACAACCATAGTTACCGACAGAGCAATTGGCACAACCTCAGCCTCAGACACATTAGGGGTCTGCATCTATGGAAGCAGTGCCACAGAGTCGGTCAGTCAATATTGATAGAGAGCAAAAAGATCTTTTGGTAGAGATCTAGAAGCTACATCCCAGTACATTTGAGGGGACTGGTGATTACATGTTGGCAGACAGGTGGTTTTCTGAGATGAATAAGCACCTGGACACTATGGGGGCAGCTAGGCCCAGGAGAGTGGTACTTGTTGTGCATCAGTTGGTAAGACTAGCCTACCATTGGTGGGAGATGATTGTAGCCGATCCCACCATTGATCAATCAGCCATGTCATGGGAGGACTTTAAAATTCGATTTTATACTAAGTTATTCTCTATGACGAGAAAGAAGCAGCTGCAGTTAGAGTTGGTCAGACTGACGCAAAGAGGCATGACTGATACAGAGTATGAGCAGAGGTTCACAGAGCTATGTAGATTTGTTCCAACTTTGTTCGTAGACAAGTAGTCCAGGGTGGACTATTTTGTTGAGAGACTGAGAGTTGAGATCCAGAAGATAGTGACACCATTTAAGCTGACGACCCTATTAGATGCAGTGGAGAGAGCGAAGATGGTCAAAAGAGATCTGGAGTTTGAGCAAACATTAAGGAATAGGAAGAAGACCAGCTCAACTAATCTGAAGGACCTTCACAAGTGAGACCGAGTGGTCAGGAGGCACATAGAGCACCTCAGGCTCAAAGGTCGGCATAGACCCGGGATAGACGACAGAGACAGCCACCTCGTCTTGACTAGCCTGTAGATGCACAAAAAGAGGAAGCAAAGAAGAGGAGGCAGTGTTTTCTATGCCATTAGGAGGGACACATTGCTTGGTATTGTCCTACTAGAGCAGTGACTCCTGCACCTCAGCCACGACCACAGACCCGAGACTAGATAGCTCTCACACAATAGAGACCGCAACCACAGCAGCAAACTCAGGCTCGCTTGTACGTAGCCGACAACCAGAAAGATCCCACCTCAGCGGTGGAAGGTACATTTTTGTTGTTTGGCATTTTGTGCAGATGTTATTTGATTCTGGTGCTAATAGATCTTTTATCTGTAAGGATATTATGAATAAGTTACAGTTGGTGACAAGCCATTTGGTTAAGTCCTTGGAGGTGGTTATACCGATTGGCGATACTGTGAGTTCGAGGAAGTTATGTAGATGCAAACTCACATTCGAAGATCGGCTGATTTCATCAGATCTCTACATGTTGCATTTTGGCGGCTATGATGTGATATTGGGGATGGACTCGTTAACTCGGTATCAGGCACAGATTGATTTCCATAAACGGAGAGTTACCGTCAGGTTGCCATCTGGTGAGTTGCTCAGGATTGATGGGAACGTACAGAGGTTGTCGAGGAATCCTATTTTAGCTATCTTGTATGTTATCAAGTAGAAAGAGGATTTCAGGCAGCTATTAGTGGAGGAGGATGCAGATGGGACTAAGGAGGTTTAGGGGATATCTGTCATATGTGATTATGTCAATGTGTTCCCTGATGATTTGCCTGGACTTCCACCACACAAGCAGATTGAGCTGCATCCTAATACCAATCCCATAGCTATTCCACCATACAGAATGGCGCCAGTGGAGTAGATAGAGCTGAAGACATAGTTAGACGAGCTTCTGTCGAAGGGTTTTATTAGACAGAGCGAGTCGCCCTGGGGAGCTCCGGTCTTTTTTGTTAAAAAGAAAGATGGATCCATGAGGTTGTGTATTGACTACCGAAAGCTGAATCATGTTACAATCAATAACAAGTATCCATGGCCGAGGATCGATGACCTCCTTAACTAGTAGAGAGGGGCACAACACTTTTCAAAGATCGATCTGAGGTTGGGGTACTACTAGTTGACGATCCAAGAGTTTGATATACAGAAGATAGCCCTCAGGACGCGGTATAGTCACTTTGAGTTTACAATGATGTCTTTTGGGTTGACCAATGCTCCAGCCGCATTCATGGATCTCATGAATAGAGTTATTAGCCAATTTTTAGATCAATTTGTCGTAGTCTTTATGGATGACATTCTGATATATTCCTGTACAGATGTTAAACACAAGCAATACCTGCATATAGTCTTGGAGATTTTGAAAAAGAACCAATTATATGCCAAGTTTAGCAAGTGTGAGTTATGGTTAAAGAAAGTCAAGTTTCTTGGCCATGTAGTCTCAGCTGAGGGGATAGCAGTGGACCTAGAGAAAGTACAGGCAATCTCCAACTAGAAGCAACCCACCACAGTTACAGAGATTAGGAGTTTTCTTAGGTTAGTTGGATACTACCGCAGGTTTATTAAAGATTTCTCTAAGATAGCAGGTTCAATGACAAAGTTGACTAGGAAAGGAGAGAAGTTCATTTGGCATGATCAGTGTAAGAACTCCTTTCAGAAATTGAAGAAACTGCTGGCTACAGCACCAGTTCAGATCACACCTACTCACGATGTGAGATACACCTTATGCACAGACGCATCACTGAGCAGTTTGGGTGTAGTACTGATGCAGGAGGGACAAGTAGTGGCTTATGCTTCACTACAGTTGAAGCCACATAAGCAGAATTACCCCACACACGATCTAGAGCTTGCAATGATCGTGTTTGCACTTAAGATTTGGAAGCATTATCTTTATGGTGAGAACTTTAATTTACATTCAGACTATAAGAGCCTCAAGTACATCTATACTCAAAAGGAACTAAATCTTCGATAAAGGAGATGGCTAGAGTTCTTGAGTGATTATGAGTTTCAGCTGCACTACCATCCAAGCAAGGTGAACGTCGTTGTTGATGCACTTAGCAGAAAATCAAGTCGTAAGGATGAAGAGATTGCACAGATGTATCACCTGATTAGTTTATTCAATCTAAGTATAGACATAGATGAGAGACAAACCTCTTTGTATGCAATGACATGCCAACCAGACATTTTATGCTAGATCAGGGAAGAGCAGAATACTGATAGATGGATTTCATATCTGATTAAGGGTGTCAGATATGACAAGCATATAAATTTTCCGCTTGATTTAGATGGTGCATTGAGATTGGGGGACAAACTCTGTGTTTCTAGTTCGGGACAGGTGAAAGGAACCCTATTGGATGAGGCACACCAGACCAGATACACTATGCATCCAGGTGGGGATAAGATGTATCAGAATTTGAAGAAAACTTTTTGGTGGAGAGGGATGAAGCGAAACATTGCACGATATGTCTCCCGGTGTCTGACTTGTAAGCAAATGAAGGTCGAGCACAAGAAGTAATCAGGATTGTTACAGCCACTTCTGATACCAAAATGGAAGTGGGACAGTATTGCGATAGACTTCGTTAGCCGCCTGCTGAGAAGCCTAAGAGGGGAAGCCACAATATGGGTCATCATGGATCGATTAATGAAGGTAGTGCACTTCCTACCTATTTGATCCACTGATACAGTGAGTAGACTGGGTGTTCGAGAAATAGTGAGACTACATGGAGTTCCTAGGACTGTAGTGTCAGATAGAGATTCCAAATTTACATCTCAGTTCTAGCTGAGCTTACAGAAGGAACTAAGAAGTAGACTTACCATGAGCACAGCATTTCACTCACAAATAGATGGACAGTCAGAGAGGGTCATTCAGATACTTGAAAATATACTTAGAGCATGTGCCATGGATTTTAGAAGTAATTGGAGTAAACATCTACATTTAGCTGAGTTTGCATATAATAACAACCATCAGACAAGCATCAGGATGGCTCCATATGAGGTGCTCTATGGCAGCCCCTGTAGATCACCACCTTGCTGGACAGATTTTGAAGACCAAGTACTCACTGGACCCAAGTTGATTGAGGAAATGAACCTGCAATTTAAGCAGATCTAGAAGAGGCTAGCTACAGCACAAAGCAGACAAAATATCTATGCTGACAGGAGAAGGAAACCCCTAAAGTTTCAACCAGGTGACCAAGTGTTCCTGAAGATCAGCCCACAGAAAGAGATTCGACGGTTTAGAGTGAAAGGGAAGCTAGCACCTCGATCTATCGGTCCATTTTCGATTCTTAGACGGGTCAGTACATGTGTTTATGAGCTGGATTTGTCGAAGAAAATGTCCTCATTACATAATGTGTTCCATGTTTCGATGCTCTGAAAGTACGACCCAGACCCTTCTTATGTCATTTACTGGGAGGATGTTGTACTTAGGGATGATGCTACTTACAAGGAGCCAACAGCCAATATCCTTGATCGTAAGGTGTAGAGTCTCAAGACAAAGGACATACCCCTGGTCAAGGTCCAGTGGAGGCATCATAACCTCGAGGAAGTGACTTGGGAGTTAGAGAGCGAGATGCAAAGGAAGTACCCAGATCTCCTCACTAGGAGCACCTGACTAGACACATTAAGAAGGTACTCTCCATTTAAATTTTGAGGATGAAATTTCTTTTAAGGGAGAGTAGATTGTAATACCCTAAATTTTTCAAATTCGTACACATCGAAAATGAATTTTTAAAATTTATGAAATAAATGTAAAAATGTTTGAAAACATGTTTTAAATGTTTATTATATGGAATTTTATGAAAATAAAATAAATTTGAATGTTAGATAGTTGGAGAAAACTCAAAAAAAACGTTGAAAAATTATTTTTATACTGGCGACCGCAGTAATCAGAGTAAAAATTTGAAAATAAAGGGAAAAATCTAGTAACTGAGGTCAATAAAGTGCTTACCGCAGTAATTACGCAATATTTAAGTATTTTCAAGCCCTAAATCCTTCATTTCACTCCCAGATCTCCCCATATCATCCCAGAGCTTCAGAGAGATGCTCCAGAGCTGATCCAAGGAGGATATAAAAGGTCTGAGGTAGGAGTTTTAACCTCTCAATCATTTTAATTCAAGATCTGTGTATTCATTTAGAAAATTATACAAATTCAGTATCAGAAACTAAGGATTTGAGGAATCTTGATGCATAAAGCGATCCTGAACCAAATAAGCTCAGATCTTCCTTCTAAACTGAGATTTTATTGATTTAGAACTGAGTTATGAAAGTTTTAACTATTTATTTGTAGTTTTTGACGGATCCAGAGGAATTTCACCTATTTAGAGGATTTTGGAATGTGCAATTCTTTGGATAGGTAATAAAACTTGATCCACTCATCTTTTGAAGTAATGGTTAGTTTTAAATATGTTCTATTCTTAATTTAGAAGAAAATGAATATAGTTTCGCGTGTTGTATGGCAAAAAGGAAAATCTGAATTTTTAAATCTTTTGAGTAAATGATGGAATTTATATTTTCAGATTTTGGACTTTGAGTGTTTATCTTCGCAAATAGGCGCAAGGATCATCCGACATATACAGGTGGGTGGGATTATCTTGCTCACTAGTATTATGTAGATTTAAAGTCCAAAGCATGATGTTTGGTAGCCTAGGATGTTAGATGCATGCTAGGATGGGTGAAATTCTTGAATGATTTGATTGATGATTGAGCATAATGTCTGGTTATATGCTTTTAGTAATTGCTTGAATATGAAGCATAATGTCTGGTTATTTTTATTACTTGCTACATGAGATAGGTACCTTGCATGATGATAAGGTATGGAATGAAATCTATTGAAACTAAAGAAGATTAAATTAAGATTTAATAATTCCACGTACTAGGGCGATGGTGGCATCTCTTGACGACTCGCAGACGTGGACATATTTGCCGCACAATTCCTTCTAGATCCCATCGTTGGTGTTCTTAATGAAGCTGCCTGTGACGGCTAAGGGTTCCTCAGATGGGTGAGCAGTGTCCGTACGCCATTCGATAGGTTGAGAACGATATCATGGCTCAAGACGATACTGGCTAAGATCGATTCGTGTCACAGAAGGACACCGAGAGTATAGCTCTTTCAGTCTTAGAGTACAACAAAACAATTGAATGTTTGAAATGATTAATGTAATGAAAGTGTGTGCATGTTTTGGATTTTGGTTTATATAATACTAGTGATGTGTAGGGATGATCCACTAGGCTCTCGAGCTCACCCCATTCTCTTTTACAAGTACTCGCAGTGATAGAGTACACTGACTGACTGGCGTATGGATATTTTAGGGTAACCTCAGTGGGAGGTTACCAAAGTACTTTGAGTTTCTTTTGATTTTAAACTATTTCACTATTTTTGTACTTATGAAGACAACTAAGGCATGCAACCTATTTTACTTTATAGAATTTGTGATATAAATTTTGAAACACTGTCTTTGTTTTGAACTGTGGATTTTCTATAAGCTTTTGAAGAAATATTTTCACTGCAAAGGACATGTATATTTTTCTGTTATATCTGAATTGTAAGTATTGGCTATGTATTTTAATAGTTGATTTCGCTACAGTATCTTGATTTATTATGAATATTTATGTGAAAATCCAGTGACGTGTTTTGATATAATTTATTGTTCGTTGAACAGTCATATGAAATGATTTTTTTTTTATTTTACTCAACTGAGTCTAGTAGTAAGGATGGACACTGATTTTATGGATTGAGAAAAAATGGTTAGTGACGATTCCAGTCTCCGGCGTCCAAGGATTGATGTAATTTATCTCGCACGCACGACAAAGTAGCTGAAGGGAAGCGCAAAACTTAGCCCTAGGTCCCAACGTGATGCATGGCGGTGGATGGCTCCCGGAGCGGGGGCCAGGATGTCACAAAATCGTTGCTCCCAATGATGGTATCAAGTTCGCACATACGTACAAAAAATGCCCATTTTTTTAGTGCATTAACTTTGTATTAGGATTTGATCCTAAGTTGGTGAGTTTGTGAGCATAATTAGCCCCTTTTGGTGCTCTAGTTACCACTATTAAATCGTCCAAAGCTCAGCCAAAATGCATATGTGTCATTTGAATAGACTAATAGATCATTCCACCAAATTGAATGAGCAACATGCTACTGCATAGGGGTTGCAATGTGTTGGTTTATGTGTTGGCTTCCACATAGAAGCTGCACTTCGTGTAGTAGTGCATTGTTGTTGGATTTTCTATCCTCGCAATATTTGAGTATCTATTTCAGAACCTTCCCAATGTCAAATCTGTGAGTTTTTAAGCTTATTTGGCTCATGTCTCAATATTTTACATGATTCCCAAGGATTTGAGATCAAATCGGGAGTTTTCTATAACTAATCATGGGTTGGATAGCAATTTTAATAGCATTTTGAAGGTGTTTATTCTTACTTTCTAAGGTTGTAAAAGGCATGGTCTTGTGTATACACTATTATTCTTGAAATCATACCCAATTTTGTTGGTCAATAAGTCTTTGTGACCCAAATTTAAGTGTTAAACCCTCTAACTTTGCTAGCTCAGTTCTTGGTCTACAATTGACGTATTCACATCATTCTTAAAACATTGTGATTATAAAAAATGCTATAATCTAGTGGTGTTTAGGTCTCGGCATCGTATGGTTCATAGCGTGCACAAAATGCTCCCCAAAGTGGGTAAGAAAACCAAGTTTCAGTCATAAACTAAGTGTTCATTAGGAGTGTTCATGGGTTGGGTCGATTTGGGTTAGAGGTAAACCCGCAACCTAACCTAAACTATTCAGGTAAACAAACTTGAAACCCAACCCAAACCATTTTATCTCAAAATCCAAACCAACCCAAACAGTTTGGTTCAACTCAACTTGGATTGGGTTATCGGGTTTGAACATAAATGACAAAGTGATGAATAGTAATAGCAGATGGAGAAGACAGATCTGCAGTAAGAATATGTGACTAGCATAAAGAAGAAGAAGAAGCAATGCGACAAACAACCAACGTGTAGCAAAAGGCCAACGATAGTTGGTTGGCAACAATTTCAGCGATGAATGGTGCTAGAAAATAGAGCTAGGAGCTATGAGTTGGTTGGTCGCGATGATTTTAGTGGCTACGAGTTGCTACTACTGCAAGCTGCTAAAATTACCTGCAAACCAATGCCAAGAAGAAGAAGAAGAAGAAGCTACAATTGTGTTTGTGTTATTGCTACAAGTAAGATTGTGATTTGCGAAACAAGGAATGACTGCAACAATATCGCTATCGATCACCTTTAAAGAAGAGAGCAACAAATAGCAGATCTGAAAACTGTCGATGAACAACAGTAGATTTGAAAATCCTCAATCACCAATGAAGAAGAGAGTAGTGTGCAGGACTCCCATGTAACACCCCAATTTTCAGCCGGACCTCCGTTCACGCTTTACCTCACGTGTGGATCGTCGTCTGTCGAAAATCGAAATGCTACCTAAAGGTTTCATTCTGTCAAAATCTTTTTCTTCAAAAATCAGTTCATAACCTTTAGTTCTCAGGTCGATGTCTATAAAGATATTTTGTGCGATATAGAAAATCACAATAATTTTTACCGAATAATTCAATAACAATGCAGCGGAATATTTTTAATACTATTCATTTAAACCAAAATCGTTACACAAAGAAAGCCATTGATAGATAAAACTATTGAAGGTAAGCTAATGTAGATGCATTAAAACAATCCAGTAAAATACATAAAATATGACTTCCAAGTCACCTATCCCAGACGACCTCCCCACGAGGTGTCCAATCAGAGTGCGACTCTTCTGACGTATGTCAACATATTCTAGGTTCAGGTGTACCTGAAAAATAAAGTAAGAGTGAGCTCGAAAGCTCAGTGGATCGATCCTACATATCACATGCATTATACAGACCCAATTCAAAACATTACAAACACTTTCACCCATTAGGCGTTTCAAACATTTATTTGTTTTAGTCAGAGTCTAAGACCAAAAGAGGGTTGAGATGCCTCTCGATATTCCCTGTGATCCAATCTAATCTAAGAGGTTCCAATAACCATCTAAAATCAATTGACACTCACATCACAGCCTAAGAGAGCGTACTTATCATGAATCATACCGTCTCTCAAAGACTTCGAGCTGTCACAGTCAGCTCCGATTGGGAATACCTACGATCCGCCTTGTGGCTCGACGATCTCAAGCGGTGACATATAGGAGATGCCACCTCGATCCGCTTGAGGCTCGTCAATCGTACCGGTACGTGGATTCTTAATAAACCATCATCTTATTTTTGTTTTATAAACAGTCTCAAACACATTAGGCGTCATACAATACACTGGAAAATATAATTCAAACTGTGCTTGCAGACAAGATGCATGGGTAATCAATAATATCCAGATGCATATGCTCCTAGTCGTGTATGCCATATTTGAGTACATCTAAATACAAGATCATGTCATAAACAAATTTTGCATGGATTAATAATTCATCTTACCACACACATCATTCAAATAAGCCAAATAGTTTCAATCCATTTTCTAATAGAATTTTAATAACCTAAAACTATTCACACAAATGTTTTGAATCTTAAATCCATATAATACAGATGAGCAAAGAAGTCACGCCCACCTGGTTCCGCCGATCTTCAAGGCTCCTTGCTTTCTTTCGAGATCCTCGATATGCTAAAATATATAAATCTGAAATTTAACATTTAATGGAGTTACTCTTAAGCTTAACTAATTCCTAAGATAAATATGAAATTCAAACATTTCTTCCAACTAATTCAGGGTTATTCTAAAATTTGATATATTCCAATTAAAATAGTTTCCAAGTCTTCTAAATTTCCTTAATTTGAAATTGCAACTTTGATAATTTACTTGCAAGCTTTTATCATATAATCAGAGTTCTAATAATTTAATCGTTGTAATATAAATAATTTATTAACATCATGATCAATTTAATTACGAACAAAATAAGATTTCTAGACGTTCCATGTTTAGTTTCAAAGTCTAAAATTTTTGTATTTTCTTATAAAAGACTATTACAATCCTAGGGTTTATTTTTTTCATGTCTTTAACTAATTTACTTTATTAAATCATAAACTTATCCTAACTTAAAAGATTAAGTAATTTAATTTTTTATTATTTAATAATCCTCATGTTCAATCATTAATAAATAATCTCATATTGTATTTATTTAAGTTGGATCATTAAATGAATTTTCTAAATTATTTTTGTACATGCCTTAATTAAATTTAAATTTGTATATAATTTCAAATTTAAATTTTTTCATTTTGCTTTCATATAAAAAATCATGAAGGTAAATCTCCTATTATCCAAAATTTAAAATCTAAAATTTACCTCGTGTTGTCTTCTACGCGTGAGTCAACCTCTCTTCTCTTCTCCGACTATTTCGTGCACTCGCAATAGAAAACCCAAATTCTTAGAATTCAGATATTTTCTTTTTCTTTGTCCTTCATTCTTGCTATCCTTCACAAACCAAGAGCGATGCGAACGCCCCAATTCAATGCCCTAACTTTTGTTGCCATTTGTTCTTGGTGTTCCTAATGGTCCAATGCATCAAGTGAGTATCAATTCACATCCCACCACGCCCCCTGCAGTAGCAACCAAATAGTTTCTTCTTTGTCTTCCTTTTGAGTCCGTTCAACTACAAACCAACAACACTTCTTTATTTTCATAAACAGCAATCACCATGATGTCTAAATATGAAAATGTTTCTTCTTCATGATCAACAACAACACGGTTCTTCAATCCATTGTCCCAAACCAAAGGAACCAAACCAAAGTGACAACTGCATCAAGACTGGCAATCACAACCACCTTAGGTTTGCAGCACTACAAGAGTTTCTTTACTATTTCATGGCCAACCGAAACCCCAAATCCAGGTTTTAACCAAACGTTTCAACAAGATTCCATCCCCTATTTCGTTCGTTGATCACCAAACAAAGACCCAAGTCAAACACCATAGAATTTGATTTTTTTTGAACCAACTGACACTAATTCAGATATTACCAAAATCCAAATGCTTGCTCAAACCATGAACCAGAATTCTTTTCTTGAGTTCAACCTAATTTCCAGCTTGCTCAAATTCACGGACAACAGCACACACACCAACTTCACGACACACACACACCACATAGCTGGTTTTCTTCATTCAATCCGACCAAATGCAAAACAACCCTGTTTTCAGTTCTTGTCTCTGTTCTTCACGAACCAACACACCAACTGCCTTGAAATGCCGAATCATCCAACTAGTCACCCTGTTCATGCTGTCCGTGAATTGCAGCAACAGCAGAAGTTCTTCTTCTATTTTCTGGTTTCATGGCAGCTACAATTCCCTCACACACACACACACACACACACACACACACCTCGGTCAGTCACAACAACCAAAAATCAATCTCGTATCAGATTTCCTTCCTTTTCCTTCACGGACTGCCAACTACAAAGACCAGCAACCTTTTTTTTTCAACTCCTTCTTCATCTTCGGTTTTCACAGTCAACAGCAGCAGTAGCAACAGGGCAGTATTGCTCTGTTCGTCGTGCTTGACCGCCCCAAAATAAGTAATTCTAAAGAGAATAGAAAAACTAGAACAGAGGCTTGCGAGAGCAATGTCCTAAGACAGAATTTGTTCCCTTTCCGAGTGCTTGAAGTCTATGAAATCTGTCTCCCAGGATACAACTGTTCAAATCGAATTATAGCACCAAAAATTCGATTTCTGTCAACTGGAATAAATCAAATTTATGAAATTTTCTTCTTTTTAAAAATCAATGTATATTTTTCTGTAAAAATATGTATTATATATTAATTAGAAAAGGTGTGTTTGAATTGGTACGAATATTCAAACAGTCACCAAACTATGAAACTGTAAAAACTAAAAAAAAAACTGTCAAAAATTGTCTTAAGACAGTTAATAGCAGTTTTAATTCGAAATTTAAAATTTAAAAAAAATAAAAGGAAAAAATACGTATCTATACATTATTATGTAATATATTACAAAAATATCGAGTATTACAATTGTATACAAGTAATCAACTTTTAATTACATAAATACCAGAAACATTTACACATTTAAAAACCAAAAAAAAATCGCCGTTAAATAAAGCAGTTACCATTTCAAACGAAGAAATCGCGCGAAATCAGGAAATTTATCTTGAACAGATCTGTTACATCAATCTGAAACGTAGAAGAACACGAAGAACACGAAGAAGAAAACGAAAACATTCCACTATCTGAAACGTAGAAGAACACAAAGGAGATTGTAATCAGAATAGCAGCAGCAGGTATGTTCTATAGGATTTTCAAAACATTGTATACTTGATTTTTTTTAATCTTCAACAAAAAATTAGGGATAAATTGGCGTATACAGCATATTGTGCGTTTCATGATTTGATCTGTATCAAATACGTCCAAAATCACTAGAT
>JAJIYU010003185.1:0-27624 GCA_030144865.1 Tinospora cordifolia | reverse complement strand
GCACTTAAATTAAATGGATGTTTAAATTACTCTGATGTGGCATGGATGTCGAGGCTGGAAAGGCTTAACGGCGGCTGGGAAGACTCGACTCGATGAGTCAGTTCGTTGAGCTGCCGTGCCGGTCGGGTCGCCCTTCGGCCTAGGGAAGGGGTCCCGACAAGGTCGTTTATTGAGGCTACTCAAGCCCAGACAACGTTATTGAGAGAGAAACTAGATCGGATTGAGGCTGAGCGACAAAGGGTTGAGCTAGTAGCACCCCTTGTAGTAGTTGCACTTGAGAGGGTTGTAGGCACCGTAGTAGTAGCCCTAACGAGATAGGGAGATGAAGATAATCATGATTGCCTCTTGAAGAGGTATTTGGATCTGAGACCCAAGGAGTTCCATGGGGGTCTGAGTTTAGATGCAACAGAGAACTTGTTTTGCAATATTGAGAAGAACGCTAAGGCGTTAAAATTGTCAGAGGAGAACTAAGTATTCTTTGCTATACATATGCTTGAGGATAAGGCCACGATTTTTTGGAAGGCCAGCAGATTATAGATGGGAGGATTACTACATGGGGCCATTTTTGGAAATTATTCTTGAGTGTTTATGTTCCTGAGACAGCAATGGAGCATAAGAAGGTGGAGTTCTGACCCTACAACAGGATGACATGTCAGTGAGAGAGTATACCCACATATTTCGTTGCCTAGAAGCTTATGTGCCCGAGTTAGTGGGTAACCTGAGGGAGAAAGAAGGATCCTTCTGTTGTAAGCTAAGAACCAATATTAGGCAGGCCACATCGACATCTACTGAGGTCTTATGTTGAGATAATATGTTGAGATAACATCATGATTTTGAAATGTTTTACAAAGGTCTTAAATGTGCACTAGCACTAGAGAGATGAGCACTGGGTCAAGGTAGATGATGTGATTAAGATAAGCACTCAAAGGCTATGATTAGGGTATCTAGATGATACGCTTAAGTCTAGTTTTCTCAAGGTGCTAAGGTAATCAAGGGCTATCTTTAGGGTATTTGGATGATATGCTTGGGTCCAATCTACTCGCATGGCCAGTATGCTTGACTTTTGCCCTACTCAAGTGGATTTAATTTTATAAATCCTAGCATGTGATTTGAAAATGATTTTGCAAGGAAAGGGTGCACAACCACATTTAACAATTGTCTCTTTTATAATGGTGATATGTTGCATCCCATTGCATATTATTTACAGTTTATGCATATATGTACTATTTTATAGAATGTTTGCATTAAGTTTTATTTTGATTTTACTACTCATTGGTCTTGTCACTGAACTTGAGCTCACTACTCTACTGTTTTTTAACATTTTAGGTCCTTTCATTGTTTATAAAAAAAAAAGCATTATTATAGCTTAGGCCTTAGTGCATCTATCATTAGGTTGTTCTATTGCTTTTTGATGAATAGAATTTGTATGTAAAAATGTATGAATTTTGAAACTCATGTATAAGTTTTAGAGAAATGTGCTGCTAAATTTTTTGGACGATTGTAAATAACTTAATTGCTATTAGACTTAGTATTTCTACACATTAATTACTTTAGTTAGATATAATTATTATGATACTCATTATAATAGTGATTAGATTGAAGGCCTTAAAGATGGTTGGGCAAACTAGACTCGCTAAGTAGGCTCGTTAGGCAATTGCGTCAGTGAGGCCGCCTTATTGTGTAGAGAAGAAGTCCCAACTTAAATAATCAATTATATAAATATTCAAGTAATTTTCATAAACAAATAAATAAATAATATGAGAAATTAGGGTTGAGAACTCTTGTGCAAAATAAAACCAAGAGTTTGAACTAAGGGACCCTAAAAATAAAATTAAACACTATAGGGACAAAAATAACCTATCAGCTTCCTTGGACAAAATAGTATGCCAAATGAAATAATATTAGCATAAAAGTAATTACAATTGATCAATCCAAAGATCAAACAAAAATTAAAAATGATAGAATAATAAAAATTTTGAATAAAAATATAAATTAATAAAGTTTACGATTAACTAATCTAATAAATAATGAATATTATAGTGGATCAAGACAAGTGGTATAATTTTAATATTGATCTCATAGAATTAAGTTACTCCAATGACCATGAGGTTATTAATTAAAACTTATGTGCAAATTATGAAATTTAAATTTTTAATATGAATTTTGAAATTCAAATTCAACATTATAACATAATTAATTAGTTAAATAAGAGAAATTTTTTCTTCTTGGGATGACTCATAAGAGAAGTTTTGTGATTCAAATATTCTTTTTAAGGTCGAGAATAAAGAGAATAAATAAGAATATTAGTAATTAAATTGTTTGTAAAGGTAGAACATGAAAAAAGAAACTTAAATATCTTGGACTCTCATAAGATAAGGTAATATTGGATTGTTTTCCTATCCTTGACAAAATCTTAACTGTCCCCCATGAACATTTAACATGTCTCCTTATTGAATGGCTCAATCATATATAGCTTCACATCTTGATGGTCCAAAAAGGAGAGAACAAAGAGTAAAATCAAATATAAGGAAAAATCATTTATTTTGGATCGAATAAACAAGCCTCTCTTCTCTTTCTCTTGGAAGTCCACCATGTTCCACCATTTTCCATTTTTCATTTTTCATCTTCCTCATTCCAACACCTTAGATCAATCAAGGAGAGAAGACAAGAAAGGACCTTAGATCAATCAAGGAGAGAAGACAAGAAAGGAAGTGAAAAGAAATTACTACTATATAAGGTTTTCTTACTATGAAAACTACCATTTCATGCATCCTTCTCTTTTCTTCATCAAATCGCCCCCTAGTCAATCCAAGCTTCTATGTTTTGCCTATCATTAAAATTTTTTTCAGAGCCCCTAAAACTCTTGAAAATGCCTTGAAAATCAACCAAAAACCTATGAAGATAAACCATTATTAAAACCCCTTGAACATGGTGTTTTTTTTCCACTTGAACCATGAATTTGGCATAAAAGGAGACCATGCATGAGACACCCCTATGACTATTCAAAACCCATTGCCTTCTTAAACCATTAAGCAACTCTTGAACAACCACCAAAAACCCATGTTAAAACCCCTCTTAAAAGCCATGCAAAAACACACCGAAAAACAATGCTTAGCTTATACCTTGTGCACCTTTTGGTCATGTCATCCACTTGGTGTTTTAAGTTCACATTTTTTTATGTTTTAGTGTTGATATTAAAAAAATAGTAGGGAAACTAGACGTAGAAGTCATTGAAAGAAGAAGAATAAGAAGGGCTCATAAAGAAGGTATATTTTTTAAAAACATATTTTAGCTTATCTTTCTTGCACATACATGTGACCACCACTACGACTAAGTTAAAGTGTGATTTGTAGCACGGAAACATCAATTGAGGAGAGTCACTCATTTTCTCCAAGATTGATCTTAGGTCAGGATATCACCAATTGAAAATTCAAGAGTCAAACATATACAAGATAGCTTTTAGAACTCAATATAAGCTCTTTGAGTTCACAATGATGCCATTTGGTTTAACCAATGTATCTTTCATGGATCTGATGAACAGAGTATTCAGGCAATACCTTAATTAGTTCGTGGTATTATTTGTAAATGATGTACTGATATACTCCAATTCTAAAGCAAAACATATGGGAACATTTGAAGATTGTATTGGAGACACTCACAAGGAATCAATTATATTTCAAATTCAGTAAATGCAAGTTTTGGATGAAGATGGTTAAATTCCTTGGCCATGTAGTTTCAACAGAAGGCATCTCAGTAGATCTTGAAAAAGTGGAGGCTATCATAGACTGGAAGCAACCCAAGATAGTTACAAAGATTTGAAGTTTCTTGGGCTTAGCAGGATATTAACGTAGATTCAGTTAGAATTTCTCAAAGTTAGTTGAACTTATGACAAAGTTAACTAAAAAAAGAGTTAAATTCAGTTGAGATGAGATATGAACTATCATTCCAAGAATTGAAGAAGAGACTGAATTCATCCCACATATTATTTACTTTTACACATGGTGTTGGATATGTTTTGTATACAAATGCATCGCAAGATGGATTGGGTGCAGTATTGATGCAAGAAGGGAAGTTGTTCATATGTTTTGCGACAACTAAAGACTCATGAATAGAATTACCCAACACATGACCTAGAGTTAGTAGCTATTGTATTTGCCCTGAAGATTTGGAGACATTATCATTATGGTGAGAAATTTGATTTATTTTCAGATCACAAGAGTCTAAAATACATCTACACAGAGAATGAGTTAAATCTCAGGCAGCCCAGATAGATGGAGTTTCTTAAGGAATATGATTTTTAACAACATTACCATTCAAGTAAGGCCAATGTAATGGCATATGCTTTGAGCCAAAAATTTAACAAACAAGATGGGGAAAAAGGTCAGATGTACTGTAACACCCCAATTTTCGGCTGGACCTCCGTTCACGTGTGGATCGTCACCCGTTGAAAATCAAGGTGCTACTTAAAAATTTTGTTTAGTCAAAATCTTTTTCTTTAAACTTAAGTTCATAATCATTCGTTCTCAAGTAAAAGTCTATATGGATGTTCTATACCAAACAATAGCTCGAAATAATTTTTCAATACATTTACTGGATTTAGTAACACAATTCATAAATAGTGCAGCGGAAATACTCTAAACTTTGAAATCAAACCAAAAATGTTAAAAATAAAATATTGCTGACAAATCTAGTTAACTGAATTTAAAATCAAATGAATAAAAGAGAAATCATTCCAGAAGAATTAAACAAATACCACCTATCCCGGACAACTTTCCCAATGAGGTATCCACTGAAACTTTGAGTCTTCTAATGTACATTAACATACTCTATGTCCAGATGTACCTGAAAAATAAAGTGGAAGTGAGCTCGAAAGCTAAGTGGATCGATCCTACACATCACATGCATTATACAAACCCAATTCAAAACATTACAAACACTTTCAAACATTAGGCGTTCAAACATTCAATTGTTTTAGTCGGAGTCTAAGATCAGAAGAGGGTTGAGATGTCTCTCGATATTCCCTGTGACCCAATCAAATCTCAGAGGGTTCCAATCAATAACCATCCAAACTCAATCGATACTCACATCACAGCCTAAGAGAGAGTACTTATCGCGACTTATACCATCTCCCAAAGGCTTCGAGCTGTCACAATCAGCTCCGGCTGGAAATACCTACGATCCGCCTTGTAGCTCGACAATCTCAAGCAATGACATATAAGAGATGCCACCTCGATCCGCTTCAGGCTCGACAATTGCACCAGTACGCGGATTATTAATAAACCATCGTCTTATTTTAGTTTTACAAACAACTTCAAACACATCAAGCATTACACAATACACAAAGAAAATAATTCAAACTATACATGCAAGTTAACATGATAAGATGCATGAGTGAACAATAAGATCTAGACGCATATGTTCCTAGTCATGCATGCCATATTTGAGTAAATCCAAATGCAAGATTATGTATGAACTAATTATGCATGGATTAACAATTCATCATACATTACACATCATTCATATAAGTCAAACAATTTCAATCAATTTCCTAATAAGATTCTAATAACCTAGAACTATTTAAACAAATGTTTTGAATTTTAAATCTATATAATACATATGAGCAAGGAAGTCATGCCCACCTGATTTCGCCGATCTTTAGGGCTCCTTGCCTTCCTTCGAGTAATCCCCTACTATAAGATGTACAAACCTGAAATTTACCACTTAATAACTTATTCTCAATTTAAATGATTTTTAATTTAATTAGTAAGTCTAAATATCAATTTCCACTAGTTTGGGATTATTCTTAATTCCTAAAATTTTGTATATTCTAATTAATATAATTTCTCAGTCCTTTAAATCTCCTTAATTTGGATTTAAACTTTAATAATTTACTAACAAGCTTCCTCATAAAATTAGATTTCTAATAACTAAATTTTTGTAATTTAAATAATTTATTAATATCATAATTAATTTAATTACGAACAAAATAAGACTTCTAGATGTTCTAAGTTTAGTTTCAGGGCCTAAGATTTTATTATTTTCTTATAAAAGACTTTTAAACTTCTAAGGTTTATTTTATTTTATGTCTTTAACTAATTTAATTTATTACGGTATACTTATCCTAATTTAAAAGATTAATTAATTTAAAAGATTAATTAATTTAATTTTTTTATTCAATTAATCCTTATGTTCAATAATTAATAAATAATCTCATATTGAATTTATTTAATTTGAATCATTAAATAAATTTTTTAAATTATTTTTTGTACTTGCTTTAATTAATTCTAATTTGTATCTAGTTTCTAATTTCTGAAACTACAAAACCCAATATCCTATTTCATTCCAAATTCTACAAGCATCAACATAATGTTTATATCAAAACATTAAGTCTTTATCATCCTATTTTCAACTACTAAGGGTTTAAATTTCTAATTTTCATTTTGCGCCTCAAATCAAGGAAACATAATTCATTGTGAATTATCAAAAATTTAAAACTCCAAAATATACCTATTCAATTCGTATTTGCAACTAGACCTCATTCGTCGTCTTCATTGCGTGAGCAATCGCAGTCGTCTTCATTGCGTGAGCAATCGCAGCAACAGTAGCTGTTACTGTTTCTTCTTCATTTGAACTCAAAATGCACCAGATTTTCATCCTATTATTTTTTTTTTTCCACCGAATTAATGCTTAAACTGAAATTCAACCCCCAATTTCAGATCTTCTTTCTTATTCGATTCCAACTTCAATCCACTATTAAACGCAAAATCTGCAACTCAAAAACAAATTTTTCGAACCAAGTTTTAAATCTAATTTGAATGCCCCAAAGTCCAGAAATTTGAAGCCCTGGATCTTGGTTTTCAACCATCAAAACTCCTTCATTCATCATCCTCAACCCATCTCCAAATACAAAGTTTCCACTCACAAGATCTAAAAACGCCCTAAATCACATCACCGTCGATCTACACATTAGCAGCACATACACATGGCTGCATTTCGTCTTCTGCAACAATACACACATTGCAATTTCTCTTCTTCTTCCTCACAACATTCTTTCCTCTTCTTTGCATTACTTCATCTTCATTTAGCAACAGCAGACTATAAGACCAGTAAAGCTGGTCTTCTTCTTTCATCTTCTTCTTCATTCGGCTTACTCAAAGTAGCACAATGGTAACAACAACAGCAGCAATAGAGTATCATTTGCTCTGTTTTCCTTTCTTCTCGGTTCTTCATCGCCACAGCACCAGCAACGCTAGTTTTCCTCTTAACCTGTTCGTGCAACCTCAGAGTAGCGGCACGGTTTCTGCTTCTTTTCCTCCTCTTCCTTGTCTAACGGCAGCTGTAGCAGCTTCCTCTTCGTTCTTTGTCTTGCAGTAGCAGCAACAGAGCGTCTTCCTCACACAACAGAGCACACTGCTCTTTGTTTCTCTTCCTCAACTAACAGCAGCAGCAGCTGCCATGACTTCCCTTCTCCTTCCTCTGATCGTGTCTCATGACGGCTGCAACCGCATCATGCCCACCACATCTCCTCTTCTTCATTTTGCATCTTCTCTTTCTCGTTCGGCGGCACAGCAGTAGCCCCTGTTTTCTGGTTCCTCTTCCTTCCTCTGTTCTCTGCTATATCTCACTGTGGCTTCGTCTTCCTGCTCGATTTGCAGTAACAGCTCCATACCTCCCGGCCAGCCCAATCCATTCATCTTGCTGATCGTCCCAAACCAGAGCACCCGATTCTTCTTCTTTTCCAGCTTCTTTCTTCAATCTTCTCAGTTCCAGCTCCTTCTTTCTATCGTCCCGATGATTCGAGATCCTACTCAACCAGAAAATTCTGGTTTGTTTCCTTAGGTTTCGATTATATATATATTTATTTTATATTTAATCACCTTAAACCTTGTTATATACTTATAACTATTTGTTTATAATATAATTTCTTATTCATTTTAATTTTTTCTATTCTATGTATAAATATTTTTCAATTATCAATTTCTTCTCACTTTTCAATTACTATTTTTACCAATCTATAAAAATTTTCAATTGTTTCATTTTATCATATATACGTTATATTATTATTACTATTGTTTTTTTTTTCTACATTAATCAAAATAAACATCCAATAATTAATTCGGCTATATATATATGTGTGTGTGTGTGTTTGTGTAGTTATAAAACATAGTTTTATCTATTTTTTTTCATTATTATTATTATTATATTTTTCCCATGTTTACTCGCGAAGTAGTGCTCGAAAAATTTCGGGGTGTTACATATACCAACTAGTTGAAGATTATAACCTAGGCGTGACTTCAAATGAGAAACATGTAAATCTTTACAATATGACTTGTCAGCTAGATCTTTTGCATTAGTTCAAAGATGAATAGAGGCATCATAAGTGGATCATAAATCTGATAGAAGGAGTTGAATAGGGCAAGTATATAGCTTTCAGGATGGATGTTGGGAATTCATTAAGAATTGAAGATAGAATTTGTGTACCGGAGAGTGTGTAGAGTAGAAGGACCATACTTGATGAAGCACATAAAACAAAATATACAATGAATCCAGGTGGTGATAAGAGATGTATCAGAACCTCCAGAAGATGCATTGGTGGCAAGACATGAAAAGATATATAGCTAAGTATATCTCCAAGTGTCTAACCTGTTAGTAGGTGAATTTAGAACATAGGTTAGGAAACCCACTAGTTTGTTACAACCCCTTCCTATTTTAGAGTGGAAATGAAATAACATTGCTATTGACTTTATTAGTGGGTTACCTAGGAATCAAAAAGGGGAAGATACCCCATGGGTAAGTGTGGTTCGTTTCACTAAGGTGGCACATTTCTTGTCCATTAGATCCACGGATTAAGTCAGTAAGCTTGGAGAGCTTTATGTCAAAGAAATAATAAGGTTACATGGTGTGACAGTTCAAACGAAAAGGGAAACATCAAGTTCAAATTTAAACAAATTAAAAATCTCTAAAATAAGTCCAAAACATTTAATCACATCTAAAATGCTTAGACCACAAAGAAAGAAAAGGGGCACATGCCCAGTTCAGATTTAATACAAAAATGAAATGCACTAAAAGTAATAACAACCTCTCCAGTGAGGTTACTTCAAAAGTTAGAGTCGCTTAAGGATAGCGAACTTGCACTGTGTCAGCTGTCACCTTAAATAGAAAAGTAGGGTGAGCTCGAGAGTCCAGTGGATCATACCGCACATCACTAACATTATTCAGACCAAAATACCAAACATGCAAATACTTTCATTACATTAGGGCATTTCAAACACTTTAATATTTTTTATCGTAGTTAAGACCGAAAGGTTTGTGGCTTCGGTGTCCCCCTCATAGTCAGGGAGCAAATTCGGAGGTACCGCCCGAGGGCCGGTTACCTTTCGGGACCCTGGTGGGGGCCTGAGGTCTAAAGTGACACCCAGCCCATCGCCAGTCTAGTTGAGGACACCAACGATGACACCCTAAAGCTGGTCACCGCACCAGTTCGTAGTTCTTTATGCCTTAATTTAATCTTCTTTAGTTTCACAAACAAGGTTTTCAATCCACACCAGCATAACATGTACTGACCTATGCAATTAAAATCATATAAATCATTCAAGTAATCTATATCTCTAGAAAGCACATAACCGGACCTTATGATATCATGGCAATCATTCCAATCAATAGTCACTCGATAATAAATTCTAGCATGCTCCAAAATGTGTAATTAAAATAAGCAATCATCATGTTTAGGATTTAAAGTCCAAATAATAATAGGTAGTGTAGTAATCACACATACGTGATTTTTTCTGGAGTCGCTAGCGCCTCCACGCTGTCTCCACTATTCTTGATCTGAAATTAAAATCAAGATAGTTAATTAATTTATTTTCAAATTCCTTCCATTCACTCAAAAATCCATATTTCTATTTCAATTTAGATGAATTAAATTTCAATATTTTAAAAAAACCCTTAAAATTTCCTTTAGCTCTCAAATAAATATTTTCTACTTTAATATGATAATTCTAATATTTAATATTTGTGTCAAGACTCCAATCATATTTCTTTTTATATCAAAATCATCCATTGTTATTAAAAGTAACTCTATTGCGAACAAAATAAGACTTCCAAATCTAAAATCTAAGCTAAACTCTAGAAATATTAATTATCACATGAAATATTTCTAAACTTCCAAATCTCATCTTTCGCACTCATCATTAGGGAATAATTTATTTTTCACTATAACCAACTCAGGGATTTAAGATTGAAAGGATTATATTTCTCTCAAAAATATTAAAGTAAAGATTTCAAGTTCCTAAACTTTTAATCAGAAAATAGAAATCAAGATCAAACTAATCAATTTCCAAGTCCCTTCTACATATCTGTAGTGAATAAAAAAAATTATTCTCGAGCTGGAATACTCCTAAACCCCAAAAATCTTTATTTTTGCTAGACCTCAAAATAAATTGATTTAGATAAAAAAAAAGGTTTTTCAAATCTGAAAATAACAAGTCATACTACTTTTATTTCTAAAAATAATTCATTCGTATTCAATAAATCTCATTTCAATTAAAATAAGGTTTTCATATCCAACATTTGAACTAAACTCCAAAATGCTAATTTATCACATGAAAACCTCTAAGTCAATCCTTAAAATAAAATATTTATTTTCATAAAAGTCATTCATATCCAAATAACATTTCTCTCAACCATAGAACTTCCAAATATGAGCCTCCGAATACTAATTTTCAACTAACCCAGTAAATAAAACTTTAACTCTCCGAACCTCTAATTTCAACTCCAAATTAGATCTCCAACTCAAAAATCTATTTCAATTTTAAACCATTGTTTCACAGTACATAAGATTAAACTAAACCATTCAAACTTTATTCAAGCGAAAGAAATAAGTCATTATACCTATTCCCAACACGTTCTAAACGTTGAAACCTTCAAACACCCCTTCGCAACTCATTCTTTACGAATCTAGGGCATCATGTTTCGTCATTTTTGTGCCATGTTCATCATGGATTTGATGCACCACGAGTTGAGGCGTGAATGGCAATTGTTTGTGCATAGACGTGACAAGTTAGGGCATTATTTTCTCCATTCTTTCATGTCCAAATAAATTGGATGCATCTGGTCCCTTTTCTTTCTCGCATGATTTGCAGCAACAACTGTTGTTCGTTCATCTTTCTCCTTCACGCACCCGTAGACACAACAACAGTTGCTGGTTTTCTCCTTTGCACGCACACACAACAGCCCCTCACTTCATTCGTCTTTCTTTCTTTGCAAAATGCAGCAACAAGGTGCGTTTTGCTTCTTCATTTCAGCTTCACGTTCCTCTTCATCACGAATAACCATAAAGCATCATTCAATCCTCTTTTAGCTCGCACATCCTCGCCAGCATCACTACCCAATCATGATTCCCCTTTTTCATACCCCACATCATGATCCTCTTTCTTGTTCGCCCATCACAATAGCAACGCACAACCCACACAACTGCTGGTCTTTCTTCACTCACCAGATCTAGATTGCAACAGCAACAACGCATCTTTATTATGGACAACAACAAATAAGGTAGCAACACACACACCAGATTCACGGCACACACTGCTGGTTTTCTTCATTCAGTCCGCCCAAATGCAAAATAGCCACATTTCAGTTCTTGTTGTTGTTCTTCATAGACCAAACACACCAAATCTGCATCAGCTCACACCATCTTCTTTTCTTCTTCATTTGGACAATGCTTTGGAGTGCACTAGCAGCTTTCGTTTCACCCATCGCAGCTGCTTCTTCATTCTTTGCTTGTCCAACGTCAAAACCCCAAACCAGTAGCTCCTCTTTCCATTTCGTTCTCTGTTTTCCTCTATTCTTCATGTCGAGACGCAAGATCACCAATTGCGTCTTCGTCTTCCCAAATCTGAAATTTTTTCTGAATCGCAAAACAACACCCCCCCCCCCCAATTCACGACACACACAGTTGGTTTTCTTCATTCAGTCCGCCCAAATGCAAAATAGCCACATTTCAGTTCTTGTTGTTGTTCTTCACAGCCCAAACACACCAAATCTGCATCAGCTCACACCATCTTCTTTTCTTCTTCATTTGGACAATGCTTTGGAGTGCACTAGCAGCTTTCGTTTTCACCCATCGTAGCTGCTTCTTCATTCTTTGCTTGTCCAACGTCAAAACCCCAAACCAGTAGCTCCTCTTTCCATTTCGTTCTCTGTTTTCCTCTATTCTTCATGTCGAGACGCAAGATCACCAATTGCGTCTTCGTCTTCCCAAATCTAAAATTTTTTCCGAATCGCAAAACAACCCCCCCCCCCCCCTACGCCCCCCATTTTTGTTTCCTTATGCCCAAACCATGAAGAAACCCATGAAGAGTTTCTTCATGGTTTGAGATTTCTCTTATTCTCCTTTTTTTGTTGCTTGGATAGCAAGTTTCCATATTTTTTTTGTTTTATTCAACCAATATTTGACTATAGTCTTTCAACTCATATTTGATTTCATTTCTCAAAAATTTCTTGAATTTTTAAACCGTCGATATTTCGATCAACATTTGATTATTTTCTTCTCTTTCTTTTCAACGAACCTCGTATTTTTAACTTAAGTATTATTAATCTTAAGAACTTTTTTTTATTTTCAGCGTGCATTGTAAAAACTAATATTTATTTATTTTTATTCATTCATTATTTTTTTTTGACCCAAAGTTCACATTGCATAAATAAAATAAAAACATTTATTTATTTTTTGATCGACTATTTTTTTCGCGACGTGTACATGTTTGAAAATTTTGAGATATTACAACCTACCCCCTTAAATAGAATTTTGTCCTCGAAATTTGAATCAAATTATTACTCCAATGGTACATCCCATAATTTCTAAGATATGTTACTTCCTCAATTTACTCACTAAGTCCGTAAATTGAATAGGTAAGAAATACGCTAGCTTCGTCAAACAATCCACAATCCACTTGTCACTTTTCTGCTCATCTCTAATTTGGTGTAGTAGGTCCGGTCGGCAAGTCAAAGCCTACAAGTACGCCCATTTCTCATCTGATGCAATACTCAAGTTATATTCACTAATTCACTGGTATATCTATCCTCTGTCGTCATCCTTCTTGCTAATTTTTCTACTGAGCGCATCGGCAACCACATTGGCCATGCCCGGATGGTAGTGCAGCTGAAAATCATAGTCTTTCTGAAATTCTACCCACCTTTTCTGCCCCAAATTTAATTCTTTCTGAGTATAAACATATTTTAGGCTCTTATGATTTGAAAATAGATCAAAGCTCTCCCCATAGAGGTAGTTTCTCCAGATATTCGGTGCAAACACAATCGTTGCCAACTATAGATCATGGGTAGGGTAGTTCCTTTTGTAACAACCCGTAATTTTTAAGACATATAAATTAATTTAAATAAAGATAAATGTGTATAAATATACGTAGTTGTACGGACTACTCGTATACATACGTGTTAATTATATACATGTAGTACTAATATAAGTTACGCGTATAAATTAGTTAAACTGTATTATGTATAAAATGTAATTTATACAGAGGTTTAGGAAAAGAAATAAATAAATTTTTAAAAATACTAAATAAATATAAAAATGTTCGGAAACGAGATTTAAATGTTTATTACAATATTTATTAAAGAAATAAAATAAATCACGTTGGTTGAAGTTGGGAAAAAATCGGAAAACGAAAAAGATACTTACGGGGGCCTTTTTAAACTGATTTCAGAAAAAAAGAATGAACTGGGGCAAAAATATTAAAAATAAAGAAAATATAAATATATATATGATTTTGGGTAAAAGTGGAAATAGTTTCTATAAGGTAGGTATTTATGGAATTAATTATGGGGTAAAAGTGGAAATAGTTTCTATAAGATAAGTATTTATAGAATTAATTTATATAAGGTAGGTATTTATGGAATTAAAAAAGGTAAAATTGGGAATAAGTTCTATAAGGTTAGCGCACAAGGAATTAGTTTCTAAACCAGGGTAAACTTGGGATTATTTCCGGTTGTATATATATAAAACCACGGCTTTACCTTTTATCGTGAATTTTTTTATTTTTCTTTTAGTTTCACGACTCCAGAACGCCAGAAAGGGGGGAAAAAGAAGGAAAAAGTGGAAAAATCTGATTTTTCGTCGGATTCGTCGCGCGGGTAAGCTATTTCTCCAAATTCTAGTTACAAAAATGTTATATAAGCCGAGTACTACAATCCTATCGGTGTAATTTTTAGTAAAATCGGTGTTTTATACCGTACCCAAAAATTGGGTATTTTTCCACCGTGAGTAAAACTCAGTAAAAGTCATACCAAAACACTCCTGGTGATGAGTAGATCCCAGATATGTGGTTAGATTGTGTTAGTTTGCCCTGTAGATTCCAAAATAAATATCCAAAGTATTATAACATCTTGATAGGCTTTTGATAGTGTTAAACCCCAATGAAAGTTTGATTTGAAGCTATAGAAATGTTGAGAACGAAAATACGTACCTATCGACACCAAAATTATGAATTTTGGATATCAATTGGAATTTTGGTGAACGATTAACCAATGGAGTTTTTAGGAAAAAATATAAAAAAAATTACGAAAAATAGGATTTAAAAGCCTATTTGAGTTATTTTCTGCTATAAAAATATATTATGTGAGTAGAAAATTAGTCTTAAAGATTATTGAGCATATCAAAGTTATTGTGTACCAATAAATGAGAGAAAATGAATATATTGGGTCAAATATGAGCTGTAAATACACGGAAAATGATTTATAAATGAATTTAAATGAGTTGAATTTGATTTGATGTATATAAAATGATTTGTGATGACAAGATTTGATTGGTGCTGTGGAGATAGATTGTGATTGGTATCCAGTAGGAACTGGTTAGATGGTAATTTGGTGAGTAATCTCTACTTATGGTGTTATATTGACATTGATATTATATTAACATGTCTGATTTTATTTAAATAGAACAATATATTGCATTTCATGCTTATTTAAATTCCATGAAAGGGTTTTGATGCATTGTAGTATGTCAATTACATACCTAAGTAGGTTATTGACATGGCAGCATTTCTATTGATCATAGTCTCGGGGAACAGACTCACAAGATTGACCGTTATGGTAGTTCTGGTTGGTGCATTCCTGGCATGAGATGAGATAGAAATGAATAAATAATTGGATAACTAGAGGTCCGGTGTACTCCTCATTTGCGGGGTGAGGAGCAGATTCGCTCTGTTATCTGGAAGGAGGGAGATGGTTCATGTTTTAAAATGCTTGCACATTATTGAAATTGAATGCATGTTACATTATGCATGTATGTATGTTTATTTCATTCTGAAAGTGATTTGGAATTCGTTTTACCTTGCATGTTTTATACATATGATGGCTATATAATACAATAAGTTAGATTATTCACTGAGCTTGTTGTTTGCTCACCTTATCGCCATTATTTTCTCCAAGTTCTGACAAAAAGGGGAAATGGAAGATGATGTAAAATTATGATTAGGTTCTTTTGAAGTTAATGGCATATGAAAATTGTAATAATTAGTCAGATTATTATTTTGGGAGATGTATATGAGTGTGTTATTATCTGAATGTATCATCAGAACAAATTTTAGATTTTGTAGATGTATGGTTATCTGGACGAAGAAATATATGTTATTGTGTAAATTGATTGTGACTATCAGGTGATTTGAATTGGTGACATGTTGTATTTTTAGAGGAGACTCTGTCAAAATTTTTAAGGAAATTGGTAATTGGTTGGGAAGGCTTACAGGGTTTTCTGACATGCCAGGGTTCTGACATGTTTGAGAATTCTGTGCTGGTCGTGATGTCACCTAAGAAGTGGTCACGACACCTTTCGTGGGTCTTCAATTGCCTTGAAGCATATGCTACTACTACCTTTCCCTCTTGCATCAACACCGCGCCTAATCCATTCAATGAAGCGTTGGTGTATAAAGTGTACCTCACACCATGAGCAATCGTGACTAGAACGGGTGCTGAAGTCAACCTTTTCTTCAATTCTTGGAATGATTGTTCATACTTATCATTCCAAATAAATTTGTCTCCCTTTCTGGTTAGCTTGGTCATTGGTCCAGCCAATTTTGAGAAATCTTGGATAAAGTGGTGGTAGTATCCAGCCAAACCTAAGAAGCTTCTGATTTTTGTGACAGTCGTAGGTTGCTTCCAGTTTGACACCGCCTCTACTTTCTCAGGGTCTACTAATATTCCTTCTACCAAAACCACATGGCTGAAGAACTTGACCCTTTCCATCCAAAACTCACACTTGCTGAGCTTGACATACAATTCATTTCTTCTCAATACTTCCAAAACAATATGCAAATACTCAACGTGTTCAGCCTCTGATCTAGAGTAGATCAAAATGTCATCCACAAATATTATGACAAATCGATCTAGGCATTGTCTGAAGACTCTGTTCATCAAATCCATAAATGTAGTCGGCGCATTGGTCAACCCAAATGGCATCACGGTGAACTCGAAGTGCCCATATCGAAATCTAAAACCTGTCTTGTATATGTCAGACTCTCTAATCCTTAGCTGGTGATAGCTTGACCATAGATCAATCTTAGAAAAATGAGTGGCTTCCCTCAACTGATCAAATAGGTCCTCTATTCTAGGCAACAGGTATTTGTTGTTTATCGTTGCTTGGTTTAACCTCCGGTAGTTTACACACAATCTCAAGGATCCATCCTTTTTCTTTACAAATAGTACTGGAGCTCCCTATGGCAATTCGCTAGGTCTGATGAATCCCTTCTCGCAGAGCTCATCTAATTGGGTCTTTAGCTAAATCAGTTCTACCAGTGCCATTCTGTAGGGTGGAATGGCTATGGGGTCAGTGCCTAGATGCAACTCGATCTTGAACTCCAATTGTCTGTGTGGTGGGAGTCTAGGTAGATCATTTGGAAACACATCTGCATATTCCCTTACTACAGGTCTATCCTATATTTCCATAAACATTTTGGTATCCTCTTCTAATAATTGTTTGAAGTCATCTTTCTATTTTATAAAGTATATCATGGCTAACATAAGACTCCTTAGCAATCTATGCATGTCTCCATTTATCTTCAGTATCTCTCCAGATGGTAGCTTCACCATCACCCTTCGTCTCTGACAATCGATCTGTGCTTGATATTGGGTTAACCAGTCCATACCCAATATCATGTCATATCCATAAAAATGGAGTGCACAGAGATCAGCTGAAATCGGCTTGTCTCCAAACCTAAGGTCTCATCTACAGTATTTCCTCGAACTCACAGTAGTCCCTATGGGTGTGGCCACATCTAATGTCACTGGCAATGGCCTCGTTACCAATTGTAACCTATCTATAGGTTTTTAGAAATAAAGGATCTTGTGGCACCCGAATCGAACAAAACTTGGACAACAATGTCAAACAAAATAAATGTACCTTCCACTATTGGAGTGGGATTTGTCTGGGCATTTACGGCATACATTCGCGCCTGGTTTCTCTGTTTTGGTTGAGACTGTGGTTGTTGTCTCTACTGTGGACCACTACTCTGCCCACGTGTCTACTGCAACTGCTGAGGGGCAGGAGCTGGTGCTTTGGTAGGACAACTTCTAGCCAAATGCCCTCTCTGATTACTTAATACTTTCACCAAAAATCATGTATTACCATTTAATACACATATTCATTAATATCATTGCCAAAAATTTCGTATTTTTATATAATCATGTATTTCTCATTTATAATTCATTAATTGATACAAAAAAATACATGTCGAACCCGTCGACTAAATGTCCAAAAATACGGGTCGTTACATGCTACTTAAAATTTTCCAGTCAAAATCTTTTTATTTCAAATTCACATTTTGATAAATAGTTCTAAAACAAAATATCAAAATAATTATTCATTTTGTTCACCGATTTTCAATAGTTAGATAAAACAAATTTAACTCAGGATTTATAAATCATAAATCATAAGTCATTAATCGTAGATCATAAATCTTAAGTTATTAATCATAGATCATAAATCACATAGCAAAAATTCGAAACCAAAGTAATTACATATAAAATGGTGAAATTAAATTCAAAGAAAAATTATCATTCAGTTCTGTTCAATTAAATAAATAAAATACAACCTGTAAAGCCTTCTATCTCGGACGACCTCCCCCATGAGGTGTCCAACCAAAAGTGCGAGTCCTCTGACGTAAATTTTTGTGCACTACGTCCAAGTGTTCCTAAAAAATGAAACGAGAGTGAGCTCAAAAGCCTAGTGGATCATTCTTATACATCACACGCATTATACAAACCAAAATCCAAAACATTACAAACACTTTCAAACATTCATTTAGTTTTGGTTGAAGTCTGAGACCGGAAGAGGGTTGAGATGCCTCTTGGTATTCCCCGTGATCTCATTTAATCATAGAAAGTCTCGAGTACCATCTAAAATTAGTCATGTCACAAATCATGATATCACAGCCTAAGAGAGTGTACTTACTATAGCTCGTACCATCTCCTAAAGACTTCTAGCTGTCGCAGGCAGCTAAAGGTTGTGAATACTTACGATCCACCTTGTAGCTAGCCAATCTTAAGTGGTGGTCCCTAGGAGATACCACCTCGATTTGCTTCAGGCTTGTCAATTGCACCGGTACGTGAATTCTTAATAATCCTTCATCTTATTTGAGTTTTACAATCAAATTCAATCACACCAAGCATTACACAATACAATAGAAAATTAAGCAAATAATGCATGCTATTGAAAATGGCAGTTTACATGAATAAATGATAAAGTCTAAGTGCATGTTTTCCTATTGATACATGCAATAATAAATAATCATTCATCACATATCATTCAAGCATACTAAACAATTTCAGTCAATTTCTTAATAAAATTCTAATAACCTAGAACTATTCAAACAAATGCTTTGAATTTTAAATCTATATAATACGTATGAGCAAGGAAATCATGCCCACCTGATTTGCCAATCTTCAGGGCCACTTTGCTTTCCTTGGAGCTATTTGATACTCTAAGATTATAAAATCTGAAATTCAACAATTAATAAAATTCTCTAAGTTCTTAATTCATATTTGATTTCATTCAAAATGTTCTTAAGCTTAAATAATTTCTACAATAATTATGAAGTCTAAATATTAATTTCAACTAATTTTAAGGTCATTCCAAAATTCTAGAATTTCATATAATTAAAATAAGACAATTTCTAAGTTCTCCGAATTTCTTAATTTGAAGTTCAAAACTTTAATAATTAATAGTCCAAGCTTCTACGATTTATTCATTTCTAAATAAATTATTTAGTTTCGAACAAATAACTTAAAAACACTAAGACTTGAATTTATGTTCTAAAAATAATTCACTTTTGTTCATTTAATTTCATTCTAAATAAAATAAGGTTTCTATATTTAAGAGTTAAACTAATTCCAAAATATTACTTTATTACTTGAAAATTTTCATAAATTTAAATAATCTATTCATATTGGAAAGAAATTAATTATGAACAAAATAAGACTTCTAATTATTATAAGTTTTGTTTCAGAGCCTAATATTTCAATCCTTTTTTATAAAAAATTCTAAATTTTTAGGAATTTTTTTTTCAAGTTTTCAACTAATCAAAATAATTAGATTTTTATTTTCTAATGTTATTCTTCACCTATTATATAAAAATTATTCCTAATTAAATTAGAATTCTAACGGTAGAGTCCATTGGGTTTTTAAAATTATTAAACTAATTTTTTGGATTTTCTAAACATTTAAAACTAGTTAGAAGATTCTAATAAGTAAATAATTTACTTTCTTTAAACATTCAATCATTTAACTTAAATTTAGTTCAAGATCACAACATTTAAATAAATAATTAAAGAGATACTAAGAAAATTTTTGTACCTTTCTAAATTTAAGTTTCTGTTCAACTTCTTCCAAATCGGTATTCTACCTTTCTAAACTTTTTCCCTCGTTCGTTATTGAGTGAGCTAGGGTGTCGATGCTGAGTTGCGACAACAAATAAAATTTTAGTCTCCTTCACAGTTCAACAACCAATTTCACGTTTAATTTGCTGTCCAGCAAGATCAAACACATTCAACGAGCATCAACCTTATTCAGCAACATCAAACGTACTCAATTTAGTTTCCAACAACATCATCCATCTTCGATCTTCATTCTTCCCTTGTTGTTCGTCACTTCCTCTTTGCACCAGATTATTCGCCCTTTCTTCTTTGTTCATCACGTTCACAGATCCAAATCACACACACACACGCATATCATGGCCAACAGCTGAAACACACACACCAAATCAAGGTATCCCCAAATCAAACCACTTTGTTCGTTCATCATCCTCGAATCACCTTCAAACACAAAACTTCCAATCGCAAAATCTGAAAAATGCCCAAACCACATATCACGGTCAGCCACAAACTAGTTTCACTTCTTTGCACAACCACGTATACCAAGACGCACACAACAGCTTCGATCTTTCCTTCACCTCCCTTGCGCGATGACACAGAGTAGCTGCTGCTGCTTCTTCCTCGCGCACCAGCAACTAGGGCTTTTCTTCTTCGGTTTTGTTCGTGAGACACAGCAGCAACACATCTTCTTCTTCCTTTTTGCCTTGCTCACGCACCAGATCTACATCACACACACACAGCAGATGCATTTCGTTTGTCATTCCCAAAATGCAACCGCCCAGCTCATTCGTCTGCTTCTTCATCACACGAGCAGGACGCAACAACAGTCACGGTTACTGGTTTCTTCTTCTCTCAAAATCGTAGTAGCAGCCTATCCCTCTTCTTTCTTGCACGACCAAAACACAGCTACAACTCAGCTGTGATTCTCATCCTCCGTTCGCAAATCCCCCTTCGTTCTATCTTGATCAACACACTAAAACCCCCATCAATGCCCAAAACCTAAATTCTTCTTCATTTCTTTTCCTTTGACTGTCATCCCCAAAATCACAAATCAAGACTCAACCTTTCTTTGTTCTTGTTGGTCTTCAAAAACAAAGCATGCCTCTGTTCATGATTCTTCCCAACATTTCCAGAAATCTTTGGTTTTTCCCTCCTTTTTTTTCTTTCTTTTATTTGGTCAATCGTTTTTGCTCAAAAAAATCTAAAATTTCATATTAATTTTTTTCTGTAAAAACCAAGTATAAGCTTTATGTTTTATTTGATTTCATTTTTCGGTTTTCTTCTCGTCTTCGTTCTTCCATGCTCATGAAAAGTCCAAAAATTTCTCTTTTTTTTCTCAATCAACTTCAAAGCAAGTTTCATCATTTTATTTTTTATTATATTTTTTTTTGACGTGCACGAATATCGTATTATTTTCATTTCTATTTTTCTTTCAATTATTAGTATTTCACAAACCTCATATTATTTATTTAAACATTATTAATTTTAAAATCTATATATATATATATATATATATATATATATATATATATATATATTTATTTATTTCGTAAAAACTATTATTTATTTCATTTTTATTGTTCTTTTTGTTGTTTTATTTTAAATTCTCAATTTCTACAAAATAATATTTTATTTTATATTCACTCACGACATGTACGCGCTCGTAAAATTTTAAGTTGTTACAAATATTCAAGATGCTGATACATTTGAAGAAGCAACAACCAAAATCTTAAATCGCAAGGTACAAAACTTGAGAACAAAAAACATCCCATTAGTCAAGCTTATCTAGAAACATCATGGAGTGAAAGAACGAACATGAGAGTTAGAAAGCAAAATGAAAAATAAATATCCAAACCTCTTCATTAAAAATGGATGACTAGATAGCATCAGAACAAATAAATACAAATTTCAAGGAGAAATTTTATTTTAAGGAGGGTAGCTTGTAATACCTTAGAATTTTATTTGGTAATTAAATCAAATAAATATAAAATAAAATAATTAATTAAATAAAATAAGTAATTAAATAAACAAAAAAATAACAGTGTAAATATATACAATTAAATGTATGAAGGGATAGGTAAACTTAGAATGATAGATATAAATCTATACAAAATGGTGTTCTGGCTACTGCAATAATGATATTCACTGTCGTGGTAGTGCATGATTTGCCCAAAAGAATTAGTAAATACATTATGTTCTGGCTACCACGATACTACATTCCATTACCGTGGTAATATGTAAAACCAGTGAAAAAACAATTATGTAAAGTCTCCAAATGCATAAGCTCATTCTAAAACCGTCATATACTAAAACTTTGTACCCAAGAAATGAACAAAATAGAAAGAAGTAGGTTTAGGATGGAATTCTACCAAGGAAACAATGCTAAGGATTCCTAAACCTATCTAAAGTAACCCTAACTATATATAAACCCAACACAACCATCTTCCAATTCACTTCTAATGCAAACTCGAGAATTCACTTTCTCTTCTTTCTCTCCTGGCTGTCTTCTTGATATTCTCTCGTTCCCTAACATTCCCACACAACAACTTTACTAGCAAGTGGAGAACAAACCCAGAAAACTGCATCACAGTGGGAGTTCAAGTTATATAATCATCTTCTAGACATTTTACAAGGTAAACTGACCCCTAATTGGTTGATCATGTCCTGTTCTTTGTTCTTTTGAGATTATATTACCATATTAGCAATTTTTGAGATTTTGGTTTACTCCTATCATCAAACCAAAACCCTAAAAGAAGTTAGGAAGGATTTTTTGGAGTGAACATGAAAGTTGGCTAATCAAAGAGGATATAACAACTCTATCCAGTCTCAATGAATGGTTCATGGTCTTGAGTTTAAGGTATTAGGATGCCAAGGACATAGGAGAACAAGGAATGGGAGAAACATGCACAAAAATTTGTTTTTCGTGTTGATTATTGTGGTACCAATCATTGTTACCGTGGTACTGCACTCGTTTCTTCTTCTCTTTTTTGCACTCTCATTCTGGTTACCACGGTAATGAACTATCTTTTCTTTATTGTATTATGGCTACCAAGGTACTGTAGCCTTCGTCTTCATTTTGAGATGGTCCAGTTTGATTACTGTAGTACCGTAGTACTATAGGTCATTCTCTTCGATCCATATTGATTTCCACAACACTCTACCTCGTTACTGTAACAGTTCTTGTGTATTCCTTCTGGTTACCACTATTGAGATCACTACAAGTATACAGGATTGTAATAACAATATACGGTGAAGACTGAATATCGTCTTCAGGGAAAAATTTGTGGTTAAAATCTCAAATCCCAATTTAATTTTAGTCTCAATTTTATTAAGGCTCACAATCAAATTAAATATTAAAAACTTAAATTAAATCAAAAGAAAATAAAAAATAAGTGAATATTGAATTAAAAACTATATGAATTAAATATCTAGGATTGTGAAATCTTAAGTATTCCCCTTCAATTCCTATTTCAATTAATCTAATTCTTATTCTGTAGGTTATAAAACTTTTACTAAAACTGTCACACCTCGACCCCCGGACCGGACATCATATCTATCAATCTGAGGCCCTGTCGTCAGGCATCGCGCGGCTCCAAGCTCGGCGCGTGGTCCGCCGAGGCACCGGGCGTGCAACTGTCATCATCAATCCGTACACAAACCTCTATACGCGAGGTTTAAATCATTTCTTGATTTCAAATAGTCATTTTATTCATGCTTCACTAAGCAGTTGATTTCAAATCAAATTCACCGGATGTTCAAAATCATATTTATACTGGAAATCAAGATAATAGTAGTGGAAGCACTAATCGGATCAAATCTTTCAAAATCATTGAACATTGTATAGCATACCATAACTAAAAATCATCAGTTTATGAATCAAAACAAAATAGTGTTCCAGATGGTAAACAGTCCTGTGAATACATATATAAAAATATGTTACATGACCCTCCGGTCCAGTTTCAAAATATATATCGTAAAAACTATACAAAAACAGAGAGACAGTTTCAAAATATGTTACATGACCCTCGGTATCCCAATTGTGGTCCTGAACACAATTAGGCACGACATCTTTATAACACAGAAGTCTACCTCTGAGACCACGACCCAAGAAGATACTGAAACCAAGGAAAAAATCCTCTTGACTTTCCAAATTCGAGGGTCACATACGGCCGCTCGCAGTTTGGCCTAGTTGGGGATACCCACAATGACGTCCTGGGACATCCGGAGAACCTCAACGCGATGTGCCACCAGTGCCCATGCATCGCCCCGGTACGTGGAGTTCTTAATAAACCTTTAATGTTCTTTAGTTTCACAATCATAGTTTTCATTGCACACAACATACCGACATGCTTATTCAAAATGCTAACCTAAGCAAGGAAAGTAAATAAACCCCAAGCTGATCATAATATCCTAGTACTAGAAAACAGTAACCAGACATTAGGATATCATGTTAATCAATCCACCCAAGGCATACATCCCTAGCATGATACTAAGTACAAGAATTTAAACATAGATCATATTTCGTATCCTACATCTGCATAATACTAAAGAGTGAGGAAGAGATAATCAACCCCACCTGAATCCGAAAAAGTACTGCTGGATGGCAAATCACCTCAACAACAGTCAACGTCGTCCCTCTGCATCATTAAACATAAATGGTGCATCAAAAATTTACTCTAAAGCTCATTCAAAATTATTTGAGAATTTTCAGTTAAATTCTCAGTTCAAAACTAGGCAATTTTTCAGCTTTCTTCATTTCTCAACAACAGTACGCGAGACCATAGTCTACACATCCCACATGAATAGCTGAACACTTTTAGTGCTGAGCCTAGCTTCAAACTAAGCTCAGATTGGGTTTTATTTGTGTATCAAAGAATTTTCCCCTTCAAAAAAATTTCAAATTTCATTTTTCCATAACTACACACACAAATACAGTCCACGCGCTCCAAACTAAGTATTAAACACTTTTAATTCTGACTACTACTTCAAAGGATGAACGGATCGAGTTTTATGGCCTATCAAAGGATTTGCACTTTCGAATTCGCCAGATTCAATCAAAACTCGCAGATCTATCAAAAATCACAAATGAACAGTCAAAATTCACAGAATCTAGTCTAGAATCACTTATTCTACAGCAAGCAAGCTAGATCTGATCTCTTTGCGCTTCAGATCGTTATTTACATCAATAACCCCAAATTTGAAACCCTCAAATTCAAATTCACCATTCAGACTATAGAATTTAGATCTTAATAGTTCAGAGCTTTAAAATCTTACCTTCAGAGCTTTAAAATCTTACCTTAGATGCTTAGGATTGCTTTAGACTCGATCTGGATCGTTTTGACTATTTTCGGACGAAAATCGGATCTCTGGTGACCTAAAAACGAAAGCTCCAAAAATCACAAATTTCTTCGATTTTCTCGTTTCTAATTTTCTTTCTCTCTTTTCGGTTTAAAAGGGGATGAATAGTGACTCGGATGAATAGTTCCCGCACATGAACAGTAACTATGGTTATTGTTCATAGAGGAGAATTTTGCCCAATTCCCTTTTTTTTTCCAAAATTAGTTCAATAAACCCCATAAGTATCTTTATTTAATTTTCGATTTTTCGCCAACTTGAACCAACATGATTTATTTTATTTCTTTATTAAACATTATAATAAACATTTAAATCTTGTTTCTGGTCATTTTTATATTTATTTAATATTTTTAAAAATTCATTTTCACTATTTACGCGTTGAAAAATCTAAATATTAAAAATAACCAATGTGATTTATTTTATTTATGTAATAAATATTATAACAAATATTTAAATCATGTTTTCGAACATTTTTATATTTATTTAATATATTTAAGAATTTATTTTCGACGTGTATACGTTATAAAATTTTGGTTTATTACAATCTACCCCCCTTAAAAGAAATTTCGTCCTCAAAATTTAAATGAGAAGTACCTTGAACAATGTGTCCAATCAATCTGTCCTGCGAAGAGATCTGAGTATTTCTTCTGCATCTCACTCTCAAGCTCCCAAGTCGCTTCCTCCAGGTTATGATGCCTCCACAGGACTTTGACTAAAGGAATGTCCTTAGTCCTGAGACTCTGCACCTTACGATCAAGGATCTGCACTGCTGGCTCTTCGTAAGTAACATCATCTCGAAGTACGATCTCGTCTAGATGTAAAACATGAGATGGGTCTGGTTCGTACTTTCAAAGCATCGAAACATGGAACACATTATGTAATGAGGACAATCTATTTGGCAAATCCAACTCATATGCACAGACCCCAACCCGTCTGACAATCTCAAAAGGACCGATGTAGCGAGGCGATAATTTCCCCTTCACTTCAAACTGTCTGATCCCCTTCTGTTGGCTGATCTTCAAAAATACCTGATCACCGGTCTGGAACTCTAGATGTCTTCTCCTCTTGTCTGCATAGCTCTTCTGCCTGCTCTGTACTGTAACTAATCTCCTCTGGATTTGCTTCACTTGCAAACTCATCTCCTCGATTAACTTAGGTCCAGTGAGTACCTGGTCTTCAAACTCTGCCCAACAGGATGGTTATCTACAGGGTCTGCCGTATAGTGCCTCATATGGAGCCATCTTGATGCTTGCCTGATAACTGTTATTGTATGCAAACTCGGTAAGATGTAGATGCTTACTCCAATTTCCTCTGAAGTCTAGGGTACATGCTCTCAGCATATCCTCCAATATCTGTATGACCCTCTCTGACTGACCATCTGTCTGTGGATGAAAGGCTGTGCTCATGGTCAATCTGCTCCCCAATTCCTTCTGTAGGCTCTGCCAAAATTGAGACGTGAATCTGGAGTCTTTGTCTGACACTATAGTACTGGGAACACCATGCAATCGCACAATCTCTCGCACATAAAGCTCTCCCAGCTTACTCACTACATCAGTAGACCGAATAGGAAGAAAATGTGCCACTTTAGTCAGTCGGTCTGCTATGACCCAAACGGTGTCTTCCCCCTTATGACTTCTCGGCACGCCGCTAACAAAATCCATCGCTATACTGTCCCACTTCCATTCAGGAATCGAAAGTGGCTGTAATAAACCCGATGGTTTCATGTGCTCAGCCTTGACCTGCTGACAAGTCAGACACCGGGAGACATAACTAGCAATTTCCCTCTTCATGCCTCTCCACCAGAAAGTTTTCTTCAAGTTCTGGTACATCTTGTCGCCCCCTGGATGCATAGTGTACTTCCTCAAGTGTGCATCATCCATTAGGGTTCTTTTGGCCTGTCCAGAACTAGAAACACATAGTCGGTTCCCTAATCTCAACGCACCCTCTGTATCAAGGCAAAAATCTGTGTGCTTGCCCTCCTTGATGCCCTCTATTAGCTCTGTAATCCATACGTCAGATTTCTGCTCATCTCTGATCTGGCGTAAGATGTCTGGCTGGCAAGTCATTGCATATAGATATGCTCGTGTATCATCTGTAGCTACACCCATATTATAGTCACTAATCAGCTGATACATCTGACCCACTTCATCCCTCCTGCTCGACTTCTTACTGAGAGCATCGACAACTACATTCAACCTGCTAGGATGATAGTGCAGCTGAAAATCATAATCACTAAGGAACTCAATCCACCTTCTCTGCCGAAGGTTCAGTTCCTTCTGAGTTTATATGTACCTGAGGCTCTTATGGTTTGAGTAGAGATCAAAACTCTCACCATATAGATAGTGCCTCCATATCTTCAGCGCAAACACGATCGCTGCAAGCTCCAGATCGTGC
>JAJIYU010003184.1:0-27662 GCA_030144865.1 Tinospora cordifolia | reverse complement strand
AGTATAATGTATAGGAAGTGAGGAAAATATTGTAGACATTTTGACTTAGGCATTCCGCTACTGCTACATTTAGGACAGTGTATATATAATTAACTTTTGTATAAAAAAAAAATTTCTACTGTACTTACTTGTTCTAGTTGTTTTCGCATTTAATAAGATTACTCTGATAGTGTTATATATGGTGTTGTGAAGAAGCTTAACAGTATTTTGGGCAATGGCTCAATGGTAGTGGATGAGGAATGATTTGGGTACTTATCCCCTAGGTCCCAGGATCAAATCTCCATGAAGGCGAAATAAAATCCCAGGGGGGGAACAGTACCTTTGAGTGAACACCTAGCCCAGAGTGCCCGCTACGGTGGGGGTTCTGGGGGCCCAGTGAGGGGTCATCACAGATCTCGGATTGATCACGAAGTTGGATCCTCGAATCTCAACGCTCGGATTGTCCTCGATCGTGCCACTGGATCGCGAACTCGTTTCTGTTTGTGCATTGAGCGTCGTCAGATTGGGTGGATTTGATGATGACTGTTGGATCAACTTCGAGCGCCACATCGTTCGCGATGAACGAGTCATGTCTAGATCGTCAAATTTGCCTCGAGTGCAGTATTCGGATTTTCGTTCGCGATCGATGTCGTGCGCCTCGATCTAGACCATTGGATCGATCGTGTTAATTGCCGACCGTCAGATTTTGGTGATTCGCTGCTCCTGGACGTTGTTTAGGGATTTGATCTCATTCGTTGGATCGGACAGATCGAGTTTAGACCGTTGGATGCAGTTTCTAATTACCAAATCACTCTCTAAAGCTTCTATAATCCGAATTTTAGCAATTATACACTTTTTAATTGACAAAAACTTGGTTATATTGCCCAAATCATCTATTTTGCTAATCTTCCCCTTTTTAATTATTTAATATTGTATTAATTTGATATTTTTCTATTTCCTTAATATTTTAATGCTAATAATTAAATAATTTACATTTCCCATTTTCATATATTTTTATTTATTTTCTATTTCATTTTTAGATAATAATTTATGTAATTATAAATTAATATTTATAAAATATTTTGTTTATTTTTAATAAATACATGTACACTACATTTTTATTTAATTATATAAATGTTTCTATATACATATTCTTATAATATGTAGTATTAACATTTATTATGCTAACACACACCTTATTCATTCACATATTAGCCAATATGTGTAAATATTTTATTTCTATTTATTTCTTAATTATTTTTTCTAAACCTTAATTTTTATTTAATTATCAAATTAAGGTCTTATTTGATTAATTTTTACTATATCTTTAATATATTTTATTTTTAATATGCCAACCCACAATTTGCACCCAAAATTTTATTAAAATCTTTGAAATTATTTTATTTAACTTATTGTATTTATTTGACAAAATTCTGGGGTATTACACTTTGATATCAAAGGTGGTATCAAAGCTCAGTTATTAAATATATAGGGCAAAAATTAGAAAGAATTAACTCAATCAGGTAAGACCTTTATTTTGAGTTAAATTTAGAGTGTCCTACCTTCTATTATGAAATTGAAAAATTACTTTTTAAAAAGTTGTTTTTAAAAAAGGAAATATATGTTTTCAAAGGTTTTGTTTGGAAACAAAGATTACAAGTCGAGCTGATAATGAATAAGCCTTGTCCCGAGTAAAGCTAAACATTGAAAGAGAAATGGGTTATCCCATCTGAGAAAGTGTAATTATTTAAGTAGACTTTGATCTCGTTATCCGATCTGGAGGTTGTCCCACCAGACGAATAGTCAAAGTTGAAGAACAAACTTATTGTAATACCCTAAAAAATTTGTACGAAATGAAATGAAATGAGGTTAAATGAGACCAATTCAATAGACGTTGATTTCAGTGGTCAATTGACAATTCAATTGCTCAAAACCTCTCAATGAAATGAGAATTAAGAAAAATTAAATATGTGAAAATGGAAGTGCAACATTATTGTGTGACCTAAAGGATCAATGAAAATTTATTAGAATGTTCACTCAAATTGTGGAATTAGCAAACCTCATTTGCTAAAAAACATCACACAAAGGAAAGGGAAAATAAAAGGGAAATTAAAAGTATGCTAAAAAAAAGTGGTCTTGTGTGAAAGAAAACACAAAATAGAAAGTGAGGGAAATTAGAAACTAGATGAAACATGTACACACACAATGGTGTGTCCCAAAAGAAAAAGAAAGATAGAAAATAAAAACAAATTTATGTGCACAAAAAGAAAACCAAAAATGGAAGTTTCCAATATTAAAAGGTTGCCCATGATCACACCAAAGAATCAAGAATAGAAGTTCCCATGATCCATGAGCACAAGAAATGAAAATAGAAGTTTCTAAATGTCGTGAGCACTTTAAAAACTTTACACACAAGGGAAAGCAAAAAATAGAAGTTTCCTTAACTCATGTGCACACTAGACTTGACACACAATAGAAGAATGAAATGAGAAAGATTCCTTACTCACAAGATCTTACACACCATTCTTGATGCCCAAGAGAAAGAACTAACTTAGAATGTGGTCCCAAGTTGCCAAACCGTGATCTCATGCAAGGTGCCACAATAAATGAAACCAAAATAGAAAGTTGCCAAACTGTCCAAGCCTTGCTGCCGAAGTGTTGCTATTTGCACACCAGAGCCAAGTAAATCCATGGCACACAAAATAAAAATTTAAATGTTTCCTTGCTCACACACAACGCACCACCCTAAGACCAAAATAGAAGGTTGTATATTCATGGTACATCAAATAAATAAAGAATCCCTATTTAAAACATATATTCAATCATTCAACTTCAAAACATCATCACACATGCAAGACTTATTCAAATAAAAATAAAGAAGTAAAAGTTAGAAATCACTTCCACATTAAATAAACCTCTTCTGCACACTTCTAAAATCCGGCAGAGTTTTGTTACTTCAAAGCTTTCAAACACTCAAGAACTCTCAAGAACACTCAAGAACCATTCAAGATTACTCAAGAACTGAGGGGATTGCCAAGAAGAAGGCTAGAGAGAGTCAAGAGGGACTAGTATGCTCTTGATTTGGGATGAAACCAATAAGAACACTAGAAGTCCTTTATATAGAGTTTAAAATGACATAGAATGGGAAGTTCTTGGCATTCTCCTTGTAGGAAACTTGCCAATTATTCAAAATTTCTTGCCTCCCAAGTATAGAAAAATAGCAAGTATGTTTGGGGAATTTAGAAACAAAATGTTTGGATTTTAAGAATTTTTTTTATATTTTATTCAATTTTTTTTGTGATTTTTTCAGTTTTAATCGGAACATTAATCTAGACTGTTGATGATCCTCGATTACATCAACGAGTCGCGATCATCCAAAAATCATCTCTGTTCCGAACCATTGAATTTCCTCGAGCGCAGCACACGATTTGCAATAAACAAGGCGTTTCATATTTGGACTATCGGATGAGCCTTGATCGCAGTGTGCTAATCTTCGTTCGTGCGGCTTTGATCTAAACGCTCGGATCAACCTAGAGTGAAGCAGTGGTTCGCGATCGATCGAAGATGTCTCTAATTTGTGCCATCAAATCGTCCTCGAGTGTAGCACGATTCGCGATCAACTAATGCGGCTTTGATCTTCACCGTCGGATGAACCTCGAGTGCAGCACCAGGTGATCAACTCAACACTAGCATGGATACTGGCCGCACGATCAACCTTGAGCGCAGTGTTCAAATTTTTGTTCGTGATCAACGAAATAAATCTGGACCGTTAGATCAAGCGAATTGGTTTTGGGCCATTGGATTTCGATGATTCGGTGCTCCTGAGCACTGGTTTGGCTTTGATTTCGTTCGTTGGATCGTGTAGATTGATTTTGGACCATTGGGTTGGTTCCAAGATGAAGTTCAATCTTGAAACCTAATTTTCTAGCAAGTGGTAGTCCAGGTAAGTTGTGTTGGACTACATCTTTGCAGTCACTAACAATTGCTTGATCTTGGATTATCTTCTGTTTGCCAAAGTCCTCCTCTGAGAGCCTCTTGAACTCATCCTTCTACTTCAAATAATTTAATATGGCTATGGTTGGACTTCTCGGTAGTCTCTGCATATCTTCGTTAATTCTATAGGTTTCCCCTGAAGGTAGGGTTATGGTTAGTTGCCTCTTAGGACAATTTATCTAAGCTTGGTGTTGGTGTAACCAATCCATCCCCAAGATTACATCATATCCACGAAATAGTAAGGTGCATAGGTCAACTGATATGAGTTTATCCCCAAACCTTAGGTCACAACTACACATTCTTTTTGAGATCACAATGGTCCTTATTGGTGTGGATACATTCAAGGTTATCGGTAGTGTTTTTGTCACAAGTTGTAACCTATCAACTAGTTCTTCAGAGATAAATGATTTCGAGGCACCCAAGTCAAATAACAGTCTCACAACAACATTAAATAGTAAGAACATACTTTTCACAATAGGCGCTTGAACTTCTTGGGTGTAACACCCCAACCCCCGTATCTTTAAGCATTGGATAAGACCACCATTCTCTTGATAGTGGACTTAACCAACTGATCGGTCGACCCGGTGTTACTTTACAAGTGACACACTTGTTCTTCTTTTTTTCAATATCTCGTGCCTTTTTATAAAAATTCAAGAATACAAAATTTTTACTTTAATAAAATCAAGAAAAATTAAAAGAGATAAAGAAATTCATACTACTTTATTCATAATAGAAAAATTGAAAGTACAAAACTTTTCAAAAAAACTAATTATTATAGCGAAAAACTTGAAAATACTTTTTAGTAGAAAAGATTTAAACTTTGGACAACATGCCCTTAAAAATTTTTAAAAATAATAAGGTAGAAACTTTCTAAGAACTATCCATATTCAACTGCTTCATAGGTTTCACGTTCCTGAAAAAAATTAGAAAGGAAGAAGTGAGCATATAGCCCAGTGGATCCTTTTTGAACAACCATCTTTCATACTTAAACTCATAACAAAATCATAATTCAAACACTTGCAATCATTAGGTGTTTCAAACAACAATTTGTTCAAGTCGAGTCTCAGACAAAAAGGGCATTTAATCCCTTGATGCTCTTAACTAAGTAAACAGGGCCCACTCGGCATCAACTCGTTAGTGGCACGTGTCGGCATCAACCCGTTACACGTGGTGACTCACAAGGTATTGTGTTACACAATCTTCAAGTACTTAGGTTTGAAAACCATATAACCTAACTCATATGAAAAGAACATCCATAGCATCGCCTTGACCACTATGATAGTACGTGGTTATTATCACCATCGCCTCACCTTAACTCTCATATCATGATCTTATAAAATAAATTTTAAAATATGAAATCAAACTAAAATTTAGAATATACACAATGAATTATTGAAACACTCATAAAACATGCATCATACTTTAATTTAAAAGCCTAAGCATGATACTAACATGGTTGGATGATATAATTGCTTAAACATGAATCAAAACTGAAAAACTGAAATAAACTTTTAAAATTTTGAAACTAAAATTGAAAATCTTTAATTTTAGTAAAAAACACACAAACAAAGAGTATGCCATAAATTTAAATAAGAATAGAAGGGTGTTCTACAAATCTCTTCCACCTTGTCACGCTTTCTTCAAAAATTTCTGCAGCAATTCCCCCATGTATTAGTGCCAACGAAGATGACCCAAATTAATTCCCCAACCCAAGAGAAAAACTTCTCACACACAAAAGAGAGGAAAGAAAGGTGAGAAGAGGTGCCAAGAAGAGGGCTTAGAAAAAATAAGAGAAAATTTCAACTCTTATTTTTGGAATGAGGGAAGTGAGAGCCTATGGGGGTTTATATAGATTTTCAAAGGGAAAAAAATAGAAACTTTTGAGTTTTTCTTGGAGTAAAACACCTAAATTCTCTAGAATTTTGTATTTCCTAATTATAAGAGGAAAATAAGTATTTTCAATTTTTTTTTCAAAATTTAAAAATCAATTTTTGGTATTTATCTCGATTTTTTCATTAATTTTGAAAAATTTTCCATCAATTTTTTTGCATTTTCTTGGCGCATCGGATCGTCCTCACGGCACACACACTGATCAGATTGGAGGGTCAAGATTGGCGCACACAGAGTCGTACCGTGCGACTTCGCGATCAGGATTTTGTGACTTTGATTGCGGCCGTCTGATCCTCCTTGATCATCTCCATCCGTTCGATCTTTGTTATCTTGTGCACTCGGGCGTTGGTGCGGATCATCTTGCGACCGTCGGATCGCGAGATTGGATTCAAATCAATGGTTTTCAGCCATTGAATGCATTTTGAGTTATATTTATATGATTTTCAGCCGAATTTCATATTCTATTTTCGAATTTTCGTAAAACCTTAATCCAAATTGACTTTCTAATCTTCTTTTCATCAAAAATTGTACATATCCTTGTATTTTTTTGGCTATGATATCCCATGATATACATTATATTCATATGTTTTCTTCCAAAAATCCATTAAATTGATTTTATTCCTTATTTGACTAAACTAGGACTTACCAAAATTTTCATTCGTCAATTCCATATAATTCTCTAAATAAAATTTCAAATTTCATACGAATTTTCGAGATGTCACACTGGGCCTCAACAACAAATATTCTAGCCTGGTTCTAACCAGGACCCTAATTATGCCCCTAATTGGCGTTCTGTTGCCACTGCCTACCCTAAGGACGATTGTTCTGTCCTTCTCCTTGTGGTGGTTGTTGCTGATGAGTCTAAGCAGGTGTAGTTGGACAATTTCTAGCAATATGACCCTTCTGCCTTCACATGTAGCACAGTCCTTGTCTCCTTGGCTATTCTTGAGACTCGCCCTTGTTCTGCCCCTGTTTTTGTGGTACTTTCCCACTACTCTTGCTTTTCTTCTAAGCCCCTTAATCTTTTTCATTCCTAGGCTTCTTGTTCTTTCTCCTCGCCCTTTGTTCCAGGTTGAGTTCTTGTTACAGTGTTAGAGCCTTTTCTAAGTCGTCTTTAGGCCCAGAATCCTTAATATATTCTGGATCTCCATCTTGAGACCCTATGCAAAATGATTGGCCTTCATTCTTTCTTCCCTAATCAATTCCGGTGAGAATTTGGTCAGTTCAGTAAACTCCTTTTCATATTCGGCTACAGACAGGCCCCTTTGATTCAGCCGGATGAAATCTTCCTATAGCTTACTTAATTTTATTTCAAGAAATATTTTTTCATAAAAGATCTTCCTGAACTTCTCCTAGCTCATTGCTTCAACATTTGTGTTAGGATCCATCTTCGTCATTTCCCACCAACTTCTAGTTGGTCTCTTGAAATGGTGCATGGCCATTACCACCCTACGCAAACCTGTCACCTTTTATATGTTCAGATGCTCCTCCATTTCTTGAGCTTCTTCAGCTCTATCAGCATCTTCCTCTACCTCTCATCTTCCAGATCTTCCTGAGTCCTCTAATGCTCTAGAACTTGGAGTGCCAGTGCTAGCTGTCGAACAGAAATCGATTCAGGCACATGTAGTTGTGGTGCTACCTGAGGGATTACTTGAGGGAGGACCCTCATGATCTAGTCCATGAGCATCTAAGTAATTCCCATCATTATGGTTTCCATCCGATCCTCCATGCCAACTGGTATTTCCTATTTTCTCTATTCTGTTTCATTAGAAGGGGTAGATCTAGTAGTGTATCTCTTTGATCCAGCTATTATCTACAAGCAAAAACCACTTTAGTATTTGATAAGGTATCATAGTAAAAGATTTAAGTTAATCATAATCTAGGGCACACAACCCGTCTACCATTATTTTCAAGATACAAAATACTTTTCTAAACTTGAGAACATAGTTATTTCGTCCATATTCATTCATCGAATTCGTAATCCCAAGCCTTTCATTTCGTTTGTACCATCATGACTCTAGATTTATGTCTCTAGGTTCTTGATTTGTTCAGTGGCCTATCAATTCATGATTCTAAGTTCTTTTTTGTCCTTGGGCACAAGACTTGGTTTCATATGACATACATATAAACAAGTAAGGCATGCTTTCAAACAATCATACAATCATGCAAGTTCACGCTAGCATAACAAATTTCTAGGTTTCCATCTGAGCTTCTAGGTTTGAGTGTCTCATACCACTCTAGCCATTTTACTTAAACTTCTACTCAGAAAATTGTCACACCCAATCAATTTTGCAAATGTCTAGACAACTAAGGCTTTTGGAACCCCACTATACCTAACTGTCCCATAACAGCCAAGCATAGAGAAACAATTTGTTCCAAAGCCATCGATCATTCACCAAACATGGTCTATCATTCTTCGAATCCAGGCTTCCTCCATAATCCTGAATTCCTATGTGTCCCATACCACATAGAAATCAGAGACAAAATCTTTTCGACCTTGTGTCTTAACCAAACAAGTGTTTTGTTTTAACATGTTTTCAGTCTCTAACCTATGTCCTAAAGCTTTATGCATTTGATCCACTATGTTACCCTTGGTTATACCCACATTTCTACCTAAGGTCCCTTCCCTAGACCCAGGGTTTCAATCTGGTTGAACTAACAACCTCTGTCTGGTCAAGATATTACCTTTGACATCTTTTTCATCTTCTAGTAAACCTTTTGCCCTAAATTTCCACCTTTTAATTTTCTTTTATAGAAAGTAAGAGTGTTCTCCAACTTTGACTACTCATATGAGCTGGTGGGACAACCTCTGGATTGGGCGGCAAAACCATAGTCGGCTTAGCAAACACAGTTTCTCGGACAAGATAACCTACCTCCCTTTCAATGTTTTGCTTTACTCGAGACAAGACTTATCCACTATCAGCTCAACTTGCAGACTTTATCTCCAAACAAAATATTTTAAAACATATATTTTTTTTGAAAACACTTTTCAATTTTAAAAACAGAAGGTAGGATATTCTAATTTCAACTCAAAGCACAAGTCAAACCTAGTTGAGTTAATATTTTCTAAATCTAATACCACTGTTGGTATAAAATTAAACTTTTTAATTCTAGCCCAACAACTAATGTCTAAGCTTAACTCTCTAATTCTTACCTAGCAACTAATGCCTGGGTTCTGATACCACCTTTGTAACACCCCAACCCCTGAGACTTTTGATTTGGTTTAACCAAAAGGTGAGCCGAGGTCTGGTTACAATTTCAAGTACACAACTTGTTTTTCTAATTCAATTATCTTACGCCTTATTTAATTAAAAAAAATCACTAAGGCAATTGCATAAGAGACAAAAAAAATTTCTAAATCTTTATTGATTCAATAAAAGTGGGTACATGAATTCAAATTAAACTTCTAAAAAGAAAGAGTACACAACTCAAAATAGAAACTTGCAATAAAAATTCAAAACTTGGAAAATATGCCCTTATATTAAAATAAAAATAGAAACTTTCTAAAAGTAAGCATTCTAAGCCTTTGTAAGCTTCATTGTTTAATTCAATTCCCTAAAAAGATAAGAGAGAAAGGATGAGCACATATTCCAGTAAATCTTTTGAAATAACCAATTCATTATCTTAGACTAACAACACATTCAATTTTAAACACTTGTAAACAATTAAGCGATTTAAACAATTTGTTGTTGTTGTTGTAATTTAGACTAAAAGTAGGTCTAATCCCTTGATGTTCTTATCCAAAATACCTCCCTTTGAGTGGAAAGACAAATCTTTATGTCACATTCCATTTGATTTAGGGTTTCTTGCCCACAGTCCAAGTATTTTGTGTTACGCCCAATAAACACAGTACGGCAAACCATATACCCACAGTATATGTAAAGAACACCCATGGTATTCCTTTGGATCACTATGACAGTACATGGTTCTTAGTCTCAACTTCTTTCATTTAGTTCTAATGATAACGAAACATAAATAAAATAAATAAATTCAGCATATTCAACATATAAACATCAAATATTATTATTCTTCATAAAATAAGCCTAATCATGCATAATTTAAGCATGGCATGGTTGATCAAGTAAACATGGCATACATCCTAAACTAAAAATTAAATCATGTTATTCAAAGCTAAACATGCATACTAAACAAAATTTAAACATGCATAAATGTGGTATTAAACTAAAACAATGAAGTGGAGGTTTCCACCTTGTTTTACAGTTTCTTGAAAATTTGGCAGAGTTTCCATAGTATAAGCAGTTCAAGAACAATGACTTCTTACTTAAGAACACTCAAGAGCAAAAAAAAAGTGAGAAGGGGTGCCAAGAAGAAGGCTTAGAAAGAACCAGAGAGACTTGTCAGCTCTTACTTTGGGATGAAGAAAAAGTGAGCACAAGGGGCTTTTATATAGAGTTTCAATGAGCACTAGGGAACAGTTTGGGCATGCTCAAACTAAGAAATCATTCCATCTCTCCATGGGGACGTTTTGGAATGCATAGATGGAGTGTGCACACGGTTTGGAATGTGGACTGATTTGGTTTCCAATTCCTAGTGTGAACACAAGATATGAGCTTTATTTGATTTCCTATTTATGTGTGAACACAATCTTGGCTTGGACCACTTGCTAATCTTTGTTTGGACGTTAATCTAGGTGTGAGAAACTTTTTAAGTGTGGTTTATTCTCTTTTGTGCTCAAGAGTCATCTTAGTAACTTTCCAATTTGTCCTTATAGGAAACTTTCTAATTTATTTTAGTAATTGATTCAATTTCTTGTGCACACCAAATCAATAGGATTTGGCAACCTTTTATTTTTAAGTAGAAACTTCTAATCTTTTTCCTTGGGTGTTTAGAAACATTTTTAAATAACTTCTATTCTTGGAAGTCATGTGAATGTGGCAATATTTCCTTTTGTTTGTGAATGCGGACCAAGCAAGGACAAACTTGACACTTTGCATGGTTTATTTTTGGTGCCATAGTGTGAACATGGAAACATTCTAATTTGGATCATGCCTTCTTATTTTGACTTCTTGGACGTCTTTGTGCTCATGGGCTTAGGGTGCACGTGATCATGGCACATTGGAACTTCTATTTTCTCTATTGAGCACATATGAACAACTTCCCAAATCAATTTTACAAACTTTCCTCTTTTCTTTCTTGCTTGCTTGGATGTCAAGGTGAGGGGCACATGATCATTGTAGCTTATGTACATGGGATCATCTTTTAGGGTTTTTAATCTCATGTACAAGGATGTAACACCCCAATCCTCATGTTCTTTCTTTATTTTGGACATAACCACTGTTTTGATAGTGGACTTAACCACACAGGTAGATTAGACCGGTATTACTTTACAAGTGTCACACTTGACATTCATTTTCAACTATCTCATGCCTTAATGAAATTTAAGATTACTTAACTCAAACTTAGGAAACAAATTAAACAAGGCGATAATACAAGAAATAAAAAAAAATTCAAAATCTGTACTTATTCAAAATTGGAAAGCACATAACTTTCTAACTGACTATTTCAGTAGAATATTCAAAACTTGGCACATATGTAATACCGTGAAAACTCTATATTTAATTAAATGAAATTCAAGATCAATTCAGTAAAATTGGGTGCAAAATAAAACTAGGTTCGTTTCGGTGTTAAATTTGGCAGGTTTCCAAAAGTCTCATTTGGTGACCCTTAAGGACCCAAAACAACCTGAAACGAAGTAAGGTGACATCAACCAACTAATTGAACAACATATCCAAAAATTAGAACAATTAGTCAAGATTAGAATTTTCATTTGTCAAACGCCCTTTAAGGGGTCCAAATTAGAAAGAATTGGCATTTAGGGTACCTTGGGAAATCGAAATGACCCAAAATGAAACAGGATGTAAATAATTAACAAAATAAACAACACATCTAAAAATCAGGACAATTGGTCAAGATTTAGATTTTCATTTCATAGTGTCTTCAGTGGGTTCTAAATAAGGAAAGTAAACAAAAACCAATTTGGTCAAACCATATCTTGAAATTCTTAATTTTTTTCATGTGATTCCAAAACTATAGTATAAAGACCATAATTCTTTGTGAATAATGAGATATTATTTTTTGTCAAATTTTCGTGAACCCATGAATCGTGATGTCGTCATCATATACCCTAAGCATGTGCAAGTCACATCGGTGGAACACCATGATCATGTGTACCCTCACCCTACCCAAAGCTCTATGAGACATTTCCATTATTTGAATACTTGTGAATAATCCCATGTTCCATGAAAATAATCAGGTATGCCACCCCTATGAGACGTCCCATTTAGTATTAAGAAACCATGAATGAATGAGTTCATGTGCACCGTGCCCCATTTGTGCTAAACCGGCCCATATGTGTGTGTGTGTATACACACATGTGAAAACCCAAATAAGGACTTTCTAATGTGTGAACTTAGCTCTTCAAAACCCTAGCTGTCCCATGAGAAAAATGGACCAAGGAAGAGAAATAAAAAATTAGAAACATTTCCTTTTCATGTAGGGCACCAAGTAGAGAAGGAGAAGCTTCTAAATATAGCATCTAAGGAAATCCACCACCATAGAACCGTTTTCCTCACATGTGATCTGATCTGATTTATCCCTAATGCTCACACCTTGATCTTAGAAATAAATTAAATAATCAGCCTAAGACACACATACACCCTAAGACACCAAAATGGGAGTATTTCCTACGTACTTAAGTGTGACGCCCAAGTAAGATGAATAGCTAGGAAAGTTGCTATGTGAGCAAAATCTGATTATATTTGGATTTCCTAGCTGATTTAGAATCTAATCTAAACATTTTTTGTGTTCATACATAGTTACAAAACAAGATTGTTCTCATATCTTTAGAATTGGAAAGCCATGGTTGTCTCACATGCCAACCCTAAGCACACTTGCCTATCTCACTCAAAACCGTTCCCCTTTAGGTTTGGAAACTTGCCCAACTTTGTGAGTTGCTCAAGCTACCCAAACTGTCCCCCCTTGTGCTCATGAACATCTATAAAAATCCCTTCTTGCTTACATTCATTTCATCCCAAAGCAAAGAGTTGACACTTTCCTCTTTGCTTGTTGTTGCCCTCTTCTTGGCACCTCTTCTCACTTCTTTTTTTCCTTTTGTGTGAGAAGTTCTGATTTCAATTTTTTAAACAGTTGTTGAAGTGATTTTTGTTGGTGCTTGAGAGTTCTAGACGTTGGGGAACCCTTGCGGAATTTTTGGGAGAATACATCATAAGGTGGAGGGGATTTCTCGAACATTACCTAGTTATTTTGAATTTCTAGCATGTTCATGCATGCGTAGTTTTAGATTTCAGCTTGTTTAATCATGTTTCAATTTCAGTTTAGCATGTTTTTATGTTTTAGTCACTCATGAGAGCATGCCATGTTTAAATTAATCCATGTTTAAGATTTATTTCAAAGTTTCAAGCATGCCATATGACATTTTCATACTTTCTTGGTTGTTTAAAATTCTAATATCTATATTTTGAATTTCTTTTATGATTACGTGATCTTAAACATGAGAAAGTGAAGATAAGAACCATTTACTGTCATGGTGACCTGTATGGGTGCTATGGGTGTTCTTAACACATGTTTGGAGTGTGTGGTTGTAAAGTGCAACTAAGGGATACTCGGTATGTGGCATCCAATGGAAAGTAACAAAGAAATGTCTTTCTACTCTAAAGAAAGGTATCTAAATTAAGAACATCAAGGGAGTAAAATCTCTTTCAGTCATAACGTCAACTTGAACCAACTTGATGTATGAATCACTTAATGTTTGAAAGCGTGTGAATTTGGATGTGTTAGAGATACAACAATGGAAATCTGATAGTAGCCATGCTTAGAAAGCTTCTATTCTCTTTTATTCAATGTAAGGACATGTTGCCAAGTTTTGATAGACTTTCGCTAAATTCTTATTTTTAAATTAAAGAGTTATATACTCAAGTTTATGAATTAATATAACTTTCTTTATTTTATTTGAATAAATAAAGAGCTTGAAGTATTCCTTTTTCTACTTGTATTGCACTTGTTGAATTGAATATTAAGCATAATGAAAAATGTATTTATAAGGGATTTCAGTAAGTGTTAGAATAAAGGAATTGAGATGCAAGTTGTGTACTTGTAAATGTAACATAAGACCGGACCCGCCTTGTGGTTGAGATTAAACCTATTTTTAGGGGGTTGGGGTGTTACAACATATGCCTACATAGAAACTTTCTAAAAATAAAGAGACTATCACAATTTGCAATGTCTTCACACACGTTCAATTTCCTAAAAGTAAGAAAGGAAAGGTAAGCAAATAGTCTAGTGGATCCTTTTCAAACAACTAATTTTCTAATTTATACGAAATACACATCCATAATTTATATACTTGCATATATTAGGTATTTCAAGCAACATTTTGTATATAGTTGTGACTTAGACCAAAAGGGTTTTCAAGGCCCTTGATGTTTTAAACAAAATACCTTTGAGTGAAAAAGGCATTTCTTATCTAATTTCATTCAACTTTTTGACTTAGGGCCTCTTATCCACCAATCAAGTATTTTGGTCTTTACACCATGTGAACTAATCACATGAAAAAGAACATCCATAATGACCCACATGTTTGTTATGATTGTACATGATTATTGATCATCATCATCTCATAATTAATCTCATTTTCAAGAATCATAGAATGAGGGAAATAAACTTCAAAATATAAACAATCTAAAAATCAAACTATGAATCATCCAAAAACATGCATCATATGTTGAAATAAACCTAAACATGGTACTAGACATGACATGGATTAATGAATGCTTAAATCATGCTCATGTATTAAACTAAAACTAAAATTATGATTAAATTTTTTAGAATGAAACATTATTAATTTCTAAAAAACTAAACATGCAATGAATATGGTATTAATCTAAAGAAGAAAAAAAAATGAGGTTTTTGAAATCACTTCCATCTTAATTACAAATTTGATGGAAATCCGGTAGAGGTTCTTTCCTTCAACACTTCAAGCACTTCAAGACTACTCTAGAACACTGAATCTGTAACACCCCAGCCCCGAGTCCGCACGCACTTCTCAGGCCCCACGTGAGATGCAAGCCCATCCAGTGGGAGAGAAGCTACAAAGTGGTCGTCCGCCAAGAGCCGAAGCACTACTTTAATCATCTACATTCTATCTTTTTATCTCTTTCAAGTAATGATAAAATTAGTTTAGATAGATATGAATATTTTTTATAAACTTCTAAGTAAATAAAATGGATCAGTGAAATTACAAATGACATGAGAAGCACCAAGTTCAAATTTAAATAATTCCAAGGTCTCTGAAATAAACCCAAAACATTTAATCACATGTAAAATGTTTAGTCTAAAAGAGAAGGCACATGCCTTGTTTCAAATTAAATTACAAAATATAATTTGTGTAAAAAGACAATAACAACCTCCCTAGTGAGGTTTCACCCAAAAGTCGGAGTCGCCTAGAGATAGTCAACTCGCACTATGTCAATTGTCACCTGAAATAGAAAAGTGGGGTGAGCTCAAGAGCATTGTGGATCATACAACACATCACTAGCATTATTTAGACCAAAATACAAAACATGCAAACACTTTCATTTCATTAGGGCATTTCAAACACTTTATTATTTTTCGTCGCAATTGAGATCGAAAGGTTTGTGGCCTTGGTTTTCCCGTCATGGTCCAGAAGCGAATTCGTAGGTAACGCCTAAGGGTTGGTTACCTTTCGAAACCTTGGTGGGGGCGTGAGGTCCGAAGTAACACCCAGCCCCGTAGCCTATCTAGTTGAGGACACCCACGATGACACCTAAAGGCCAGTCATCACCTCGGCACATGGAAGTCTTATTACAAACAAAATAAGACTTCCAAATCTAAAATCTGAGCAAAACTCTAGAAATATTAATTATTACATAAAAATATTTCTAAACATCCAAATTCCATCTTTCATATTCATATCCAAAAAATAATTTATTTTAGCTATTACTAACTCAAGGATTTAAGATTAAAAGAATTATATTTCTCTCAAAAATATTAGACTTCCATAAATTTCTAAAACAATTAAATCTCTTGTCTTGAGCCTCCATAACTCCAAAAATTATCATTCATTCTCCACATCAAATTAATAATATCTCATAACAGTATAGCAAGCAATCATAAATATAATAGGATTATAACTACAAAATTCCTTTGATAAAGAGGTTCCAAAATCTCTATTTTCGCATACTAATGATTTCTAACTCATAAAACCCATTTTTTGAATCCATACAACTCAATTAAATCAATTTAAACTAACTACAACATAAGATTCAAGAATTTTAAGCTTCAATACCTCTTTGCTATCATGTTCCCCTTTTGTTCCCTTTTCGAAACTAGATTTGATGCCCAAAATCTATTGCATTCAACACACAAGCATCCACCTTTAAAATACATTCAGCCAAAAGTTAAAAATCACACTCCCATGTTTGAAAAATGTGCTCACTAGATTCAAAGGGGTTTCGAACAGCAAACTTGCCAAAATCCCTCTTATTGTGCATTCTTCACGGATCTAGTTTCAAAGCCAAATGGAAAGGGTTTAGATGAGTACAAAACCCTTAGATCTTGGCTAAGAATTGTTGGAAAATTAGTTTGAGGCTATTTAATGAAGCTTGAGGAGCATTAATGATTATTACCATGAACCAAAAATTAGATCTATTCGACAGCACAAATCTAAGTTTAAAATTTTTGGTTCATCTTCTTCTTTTCCATTTGCACCAAGACGCAGTTGAAAATTGTTGCTCTTCCTTCATTTGTCTTCTTTACCTAGGAATAGTAGCCATAGCTACTACGTCTTTCTTCACACAAAACCCAAGCACGACTTTACTTTCTTCTTCCTCCTCTTCTTTGTCCAATGCAACAGCAGTAGCTTCGGTCTTCTTCTTTGTTGTTCCTCTTTTCTTCATGGATTAGCCGCATAACCAGATTTCTTTTTTCAGCCCATTTTAACCTTCGTTTGGTAGTAGCAACAAAAAACCAAAAGTTGTTGGTTCTCTTCGTCTTCGTCTCCCAACATAGTAGAAATTTCAGATCTAAAATTTTTGTGTGTGATTCACGTTCAGCACGCATCCTCGTCTCTATTTCTTTCTCCTTCGCTTAAATCACAACCAACAACCTTGATCTCCTTCTTCGCTTCAATCCAAATGCAACAACAACGCACAACACACTCTATTCGTGTTTTGCATACAACAGATCACAAAAACCCCAATTGATTTGCTCCAATCCAAACAATGTACCTTAATTTTTCCTTTTATCTTCTTTCGTTCTTGCCCAAAGAAATCCAGCAGAGAGGGGTTCAAAGACGAATCGGGGTTCGAGCACTAGGGTGTTGTTCTTCAGTTGTTTGAAAACTAGGGCATCATTTCACCTTTTTTTTTGTGTGTGTTCTTGCCATAAAACGTGAATGAAGAAGGATCCTTTTTTTTCGTGTGGGCCCAAAATGTGAAGAACAAGTCTGCTTTATATATATATATATATATTATTTTTTGTTTCTTTTTTTTGTGTGTGTGTTCTTGCCCTAAAACGTGAATGAAGAAGGAAGGATCCCTTTTTTTGGTGTGTGTGTGCCCAAAACATGAAGAGCAAGTCTTCTTATATATCCCTTTTTTTGTTTCTTTTTTGTTTCTTGTTTCTTTCCTCTTTTTTCATTTCAGGAAAAATAAGGGTCTATCATATATATATATATATATTTTACGTTCAACGGGTAAACATCCTATTATTATTGTTTTTTTCTTGTTGTTTATTTCACCCAAAATAGAGCAAACAAGTTTTATATGTATATTATTTTTTTGACAACCATTTTCTTATTTCTTATATTAACCATATGATATTCAAATATATATATATATTTAAAAATAATTTTTTATTTAATTTACTTAGTTGATAAATTTATATTTTTTATTTCCTTGTGACGTGTTTGCGTTGCAAAAATTTGGATTATTACAATCTACCCTCCTTAAAAGAATTTCGTCCTCGAAATTTAAAAGTACAAGTATCTGTATGATGCTATCCTGCCAAATGTTCCTTACGAAGAGATTTGGTTACTTCATCTGCATTTCGCTTTCCAACTCTCAGGTTGCCTCTTCCAAATCATGATGCCTTCACAACACCTTAACCAAAGGAATGTCCTTGGTCTTGAAACTCTGTACCTTACGGTCTAGTACTCTAACTGTTAGTTCTTCGTAAGTTGCATTGTCTTGAAGTACGACCTCCGCCTAGTGTATGACATGAGATGGGTCTGGCTCGTACTTTCATAGCATCGACACTTGGAATACATTATGGATCGAGGACATACAATTTGGCAAGTCCAATTCATAGGCGTACTGTAACACCCCTGAACCGTGTGATCATGCTACTTCGCGAGTAGAAAAAATAATAATAATAATAATAAGAACGACGATAGTATTCAAGTATATTTAAATTTATAATAAGGGTTGTAGATTGTATAGAGAATAGAGGTACAAATTTTATAATAAGGTTGTTAAATATATATAATTACATGAGAATGATTAATATACATATTATTTTAAACCTATAGAGTTATAATAAGATTTATGGTATACAAATTGATATGAAAAAAAAAAAAAAAAACTGAAAAATTGTGAAGCGTCGTGGAAGCCACCGGAACAGGAATAAAAGGCTGGAAATTTCGGGACAGTCGGTTGGCTTGCGAGGGAAGCTACTGGTGATCATGGACAGACGGTGAAGAAGAATCTGGACATGGGCTGCCGGTTGGTGTGCGTGAGTAGATGAACCAAAGGAAGAAGGAATGGAATGATGGGATGAAATTGAATGAACGAAGGATCTGCAACAGAGATGTGGTAGCACGTTGCAGCTGTTGGATGCTATTACCATTGCTGCCACTGCAATGAAAACCAGGTTGCTGCATGCTGCTGCTGCCCCTGCTTCGAATCGTTGTTGCAGAGTCACGGTGTTTTGCTACAACCGAAGGTTGGTGGAGTGACGGAAATGAAGATGAGTGGGGAAATTCAGAATCGTGATCATTGCTGCTGCTGTGTCAAACATAGAAAAGAAAAGAAAACAGAGCACGCTCCGTGTGAGGTAATGGCAGCTGCTCGGTGGTTGCTGCTGGCCGTAAAGAGAAACGAAAGAACAGAGAAATAAGAAGAAGCAGCAGCTGCTGCTGATGCTGGTGAACCAGGCGCGGATGGACACCGGTTGCTTCTGCAACTGGGTTCTTCTGCTGTTGCGGTTACCGAACGAAGAAGAACACATGAGGAGAAAAAAAAAAAACAGAGCAGCACCCAGTTTGGATGCACGTAGACGCTGCTACTCTGGTGTTGGACCATGACAGGGCAGCCGGTGTGTTGCTGTTGTGGTGATTGATGGTGGTGCAATGAACAGAGAGAAGGAGGCAGCAGAGCAGCGACATTTGATTGCACACGTTGCTGCTGCTGTCCTCACCATGGAACAGAGGAAGAAAACTGGCAACAGAACAGAGAAAGATCGATGCAACGGCTGGTGCTGTCACTGCCGTTGCAACTGCTGCTGGAAATGAGAAGAGGAAGACAAAGAAACAGAGGAACGAGGGAAGGGAGGAATTAGAGCAGCAAAGTGTTGCTGTTGCACACTGCTGCCGTGCTAGTTGCCGAAAGAAGAGGACCGCCATGCAAAGAAGAAGAGGATGAAACAAGGAAGTGGAGTTGTCCCCTGCTGCCGAAATGAGAAAGAGAAAAGGGCTGCACATGAAGGAGAAACGGAAACAGGGGAGGCGCAGAGAGCTGAATGGAAGAAGACGATGAATGCTGCTGCTGCTGCAAATTATAGCGCGTCCTCACTGCTCATGTGCTGGCCGAATGAAGAAGAAACCAAGCAAGATGGTGAAGAATGGCAGCTGCTGTGGGACGACGAGGATGAGCTGCTAGAAAAAAAAACAGGGCCTCTGCTGCTACGGTAGCTGCTGTGAGCCGTGGTGATTGGAGAACCAAGGAAGTAGATTACTGCTGCGTTGAATTGAAACAGAGTAGAGAAACACAGAGTTGCTGCATTCCGGGTTGTGGAGTGAAGAACATGGGACGAAGATGTGCTACAGATGGGTTTGATTTGAATATGTGTGCATGGGTATGTGTGTGATGTCCGTGATACATGAACAGAAAAGCAAAATCTGGTTTGAGATGTGGGACGATGAGGAAATGCTCTAACTGTTGGCGTTTGTTTTGTGTAACAAATAGAGGACGTGTGTGATTTGGAGATGATGAACTTTTAGCTAATGGTTGATGAATTCTGCTGGGTTCGAGCCTTGATTAAATAATGCCATACATGACCTTGGTTGGGGAATTGAAAGAAATTTACTTGTTGATTGTGAGCTACAGTTGAGTTAGTTTGGTCTGGCAAGATTGGACTCATCGTTGGCGTCAAACGACGCAAGGTAAAAATTTAAATTTAAACTATTTTAGTTTAAATTTTAGTTTGAAAAATTATTTTAATTAAATTATGCATGCTTATTCAATTATTAAAATATAATCGGACTTATTAATAGAATGTGAATTAGATCAGGAGAGAGTGAAGATAAATTGTATGCATTAGAAGGAATTAGGAAACCTTATAATACTAAGGTTGAAAAATAAAATTAATTAATGTCGATATCAATAAATTATTCAATTTTGAAGATTTAAATCATTAGAAATTGTTTAAGTTTAAGGGTAATTCCATTTCATGTCTAATTTCATATTTATACATGGTGTAGTATGGAATTTCGAAGGAAAACAAGGTCACCCAGAAGAACGACAAGACCAGGTGGGCGTGACTTCCTTGCTCACTTGTATTATATAGATTTAAGATTCAAAACATTTGGTTGAATAGTTTTAGGATTATTAGAATTTGTTTTAAGTTGATTGAACTGTTTGACTTGTTTAAGTGATAGTGTAATGATTGATTTAAATTGTGTTCTATTAATTTATAGCATACATTAATAGGAAATCATGTAGATTTCATTATTTATTCATGTGAATAGCTTGTATTCTCTGATTTGGGTTCATGATGTACATGATGATTGGTATGAATGATATTGTGTGTAAAACTAAGATAAGACGATGGTTTATTAAGAATCCACGTACCGGTGCGATTGACGAGCCTGAAGCGGATCGAGGTGGCATCTCCTATATGTCACCGCTTGAGATCGACGAGCTATAAGGCAAATCGTAGGTATTCCCACCAAAAATTGATTGTGATAGCTCGAAGTCTCTGGGAGACGGTACGACGTCGCGATAAGTACGCTCTCTTAGACTGTGATATGAATATTGACTGATTTTAGACGGTTGTTAGAACCCTCTGAGATTAGATTTGATCACAGGGAATACCGAGAAGCACCTCGACCCTCTTTCGGTCTTAGACTCTGACTAAAATAATTGAATGTTTGAACGCCTAATATTTGAAAGTGTTTGTAATGTTTTGGATTGGGTCTGTATAATGCATGTGATGTGTAGAATCGATCCACTGAGCTTTCGAGCTCACTCCCACTTTATTTTTCAGGTATACAGGGACATAGATTTATGTCAGAAGACCTGCACTCGGATGGGACACATCATGGGGAGGTCGTCAGGGATAGGACACTTGGAGGTTGATCTTTATGTATTTCACTGAAATTGTTTTAATATAATTATGTTGTTTTGACGCAGTTATTTTATCTTTGAATGACTTTATTTGTTTAAATGTTTTTAGTTTGAGGTAAATAGTTTTAAAGATTTCTGCTGCCTTATTTATGAATGATTCTAAAGATTTATTATGTTTTACATCTTGTTCACGATATCTTTATGGACTTAGACTTGAGAATTAAGGATTTTGAACTGAACTTTGAGGAAAAAGATATTTTTGTCAGAAAAGAATTTTAGTAGCATCTCAATTTGCATCGGGCGACGATCCACACATGCAGTAACACGTGAACGGAGGCCCGATCAAAAATCGGGATGTTACATGCACTCACTGACCCACCTGAGTATCTCGAATGGACCGATAAATCTTAGTGCTAGCTTCCCGTTGATTCCAAATCATCTAATCTCCTTTTGTGGACTAATCTTTCAGAAAACTTTGTCACCTGGTTGAAATTTTAAATGTCTTCTTCTTTCGTCTACATAGCTTTTTTATATACATAGAGCTATCACTAACGTCTTCTGAATCTTCTTTACCTAGGTGTTCATTTCTTCTACTAATTCTGGTCTCGTGAGAACTTGATCTTCAAAGTCTGCCCAACAAGACGGTGATTTGCAGGGTCTACCATAGAGTGCTTCATATGGAGTTATCTGTATGCTCGCCTGATAACGTTTATTATAGGCGAACTCTGCCAAGTGTAGGTACTTGCTCCAGTTGCCCTTGAAATCAATGACACAGGCTCTTAGCATATCTTTTAATGTTTGAATGACCCTCTCAGATTGCCCATCGATCTGAGGATGGAATGCAATACTCATAGTGAGCCTACTTCCTAGATCTTTTTGTAAACTTTGCCAAAACTGGGACATGAACTTAGCATCTCTATCTGACATAATAGTATTGGGAACATCATGCAATCTCACAATTTCTTTGACATATAGTTTTCCAAGTTTCCCAATTGCATCTGTAGATCGAATAGGTAGGAAATGAGCCGCCTTTGTCGGTCGATCCACAATAACCCATATAATGTATTCCCCCTTCTAATTCCTCGGCAAGCCGCTGACAAAATCCATTGCAATATTATCCCACTTTCATTCTGGTATTGAAAGCGGTTGCAACATCCTTGAAGGTTTCAAAGCTTAAAACTCATAAATGCTAACATATAACAATTTTAAATAAAGGGCTAATCAAGTTCTCCTAATATTTTATTATACTGGGGTCTCTAAGGTAGGTTTTAATCTTCTTGAGCTTCAACAACAAACAATTTAGCTTAGTTCTGCCCACGACCCTGATTTTACCCCTGGTTAGCATTGTTGTTGTCTGCCCTGAAAACGATCAATTAAGCAGTTTCTTGCTACATAACCCTTCTACTTGCACACATAGCACAGTCTCTACTTCCTTACTTGTACTTTTAGTTTATATTTATTTTGCCCCTATTTTTGGGTCTGTGGTGCCTTTCCACTACTCTTATTCTTTTTCTAGGCCTCTAGGTTATGTATTTCATTACTAGGCCTCTTGTTCTTTCCTCTCAACCTATGTTCTATGTTGACTTCATGTTCTGGGATCCTCATATGTCTTTAAGCTTAGAGTCATAATCACTATTTGAATCTCAATCTTGAGACCATGAGCAAACCAATTAGCTTTTATTCTTTCTTCTTAAATCAGCTCCCAAGAGAACTTATCCAATTCAGTAAACTTTCTCTCATACTTAGCTACAGTCAAGTCCTTTTGATTCAACCTAACAAAGTCCTCTTGCAGCTTCCACAATGCCGTCTCCGAAAAGAACTTTTCGTGAAAGACCACTTTGAAGTCTTCCCAGCTCATCTTTTTAGTGTTAATGTTTGTTTCAACAAACATTCATACTATCATGACTTAGACTCAGTTTCTAGGTTCTTGATCTATTCAGTGGCCTAAAAGTTTTTCTTCTAGGTTCTTTTCATGCATGGGTACAGGATTTGGTCTCAAAGCAAATAAACAATAAAGCATGCATATCACACAATCATACAATCAAGCTAGCATAGTAAGGTTCCAAGCTTCCACCTAAGCTTTCACGGTCAAGTGTCTCATACTACTCTATCCCTTTCACTTAGGCTTCTACCCAAAATAGAGTAGCACCCAAACAATTTCGCAAAGTGCTTGATAACTAAAGTTCTTGAGCCCACTATACTCCACCGTCCCATTCCAGCAAGCATAGAGAAACCCAACCTACCAAAGTTACCAATCATTCACTACACAAGGTCCATCATTCTCCAAGTCTAGGCATTCCATACTACATAGAAATCGAAAGATATAAAAGCTTCTTGATCTCGTGTCCTAATCAAACAATTTTCTATTTTCACACAAGTTTCAATCTCTAGCCTATGTCTTAAAGATTTATGTTTTTGATCCACTATGCCACCTACGGCTACACCACATTTCTACCCAAGGTCTTTCCCTTAGATCTAAGGTTTTGTCTGGTTGACTCACAACCTTTGGCTAGCTAAGATACCACCTTTGGCATCATTTTCGATTTCTATTCATACCTTGCCCTAATTTTTCACCTTCTAATTTTCTTTTATAGAAAGTAAAGTTGTTCTTCAACTCAAACTACTCGTACAAGCTGGTGGGACAACCTCCAGATTGGGAGGCGAGACCGAAGTCTGCTTAACAACCGTGCTTTCTAGGGCGGGATAGCCCACTTCCCTTTCAATGTTTAGCTTTATTTGGGATGAGGTCTATCCACTATCAGCTTAACTTGCAGTCTTTGTATCCAAACAAAATGTTTTAAAAACAAATAGTTCATTTTTGAAAATACTTTCTAAAACATTTTTCAATTTCAAAAATAGAGGGCAGGGCATTTAAGATTCAATTCACTTCAAAGTGAAACCCTAATTTGAGTTTTTAATTCTAGTCAAATAGCCATTGATTGACTTTTTCATTCTAGCCCAAGGCACCTAAAGCCTAGGCTCTGATAGCACCTTTGTAACACCCCAACCCTCAAGAGATAGGTTTAAGCTCAACCACAAGGCGAGTTAGGTCCTATAATACATTTACAAGTACACAACTTGTATCTCAATTCCTTTATTCTAACACTTATTAAAATATTCATAAATACATTTCCATTGAGTTTAAAATGCAACAAGATAATACAAGTGAATAAAGGACAACTTCAAACTCTTTATTTATAAAATAAAGAAATACATTTTTGAATTCATGTAATCAAAAGAAATAGTACATAACTCTAAAATTTAAAACAAAAATTTAGCGAAAGTCTTTATTAAAAATTTGGGCAATATGCTCTTACATAGAAACTTTTTAAAAACAAAGTTTCTAATCCCTTAGCAAGCTTGATCATGTATTTCAAATTCTTGAAAAATAAAATGAAGGGTGAACACATAGCCCAGTGGATCATTCATCAAACTACTAATTTACTAATCCAAATCAAAAGTACATCCAATTTGAAACACTTACAAGCATTAAGCATTTCAAACAATATCTTGCTAGTGTTGTATATTTGACCAAAAGGGGTTTTTAATCCCTTGATGTTCTTCATTAAAATACTCCTATTTTGGGACGGAATGACAATTCATCTTGTCACATCCCATTGGAAATAAGGATCACATGTCCACATTCCAAGTATTTCACAACACATCCACAGTTAGTGATGTTACTCATATACACTAAGTATATGCAAAGAACACCCATAGCATCACTTAGACTACTATGATGGTACATGGTTTTTATCTTCAGTTTCTCATATTTAATTTCAAATAAATATAAAACAAGATCATAATAATTAATATCAAAATTTAAGTGATCAAAAGAACATGAAAACATACATGGCATGCTTGAAAATTCAAAAATAAGCTTAAGCATGGTTTCTAAGCATGTTATGCTATCATGTACGAATTAAAACATGAAAACATGTTAAATTGAAAATAAGACTTGATCAAACATGCTTCAAACTGAAATATAAACATGCTAAAAACTAAAAAGAAACATGAATATACTAAAGACTTGAAGTAGTAAAGAAGGAGTTCTAGAAATCCTCTCCACCCTAATTCGAGTTCTTTTGTACAATCCGGCAGAGGTTCCCCTTATCCATCACTTTTAGAACTCCAAGAACTTCTAATCACCAACAAAAATTCTTCAACAACTCTCTAAAACACTAAAACAAGAACTTATCACACAAGTAAGAAAAGAGAGTGAGACGAGGTGCCAAGAAGAGGGCAAGAACAAACAAAGAGGGAAGTGCCAATTTTTTGCTTTGGGATGAGATGAAAGTGAACAAGGGGGATTTATATAGATGTTTGTGAGAGCATATGGGACGTCCTAGGGTAGCCTTGGGTAGCTCACAAAAATTTGGGTAAGTTTCTAAACTCATAAGGGGATGGTTTGCATAAAGAGGGCAAGTGTGCTCATAGTTGGCAAGTGGGACCACTAAGGTTTCTAATCTAAGTGTGAGCAAAATCTTTGAACCTTATTTGTTTTTTTTATGTGTGTGAACACAATTAAAGGTTTAAAATACATTCTAATCTCTCTTAGACATCCTCTATTAGTAGGAAAACATTCTAATATGTTGTGATTCATAAAATCAAATAAGTTTCTAATATGGGCACACAAAAACAAAGCTTTGGAATGTTTCTTATTTCCATTGGATCCTCTCCCATTTTGACTCCACATGTGAACTGAGGCAAGTTTCTATTTTTTGTGTTTTTTATAGGTAAAGTTATAATACCTCATATCATAATTTTGTCAACAAAAGAATTATTAATGAAATAAAATTCATTGAGAAAAAAATTCTAAAATAATTAGAGGCAAATGAAATCTTAGTATTAAGATAATCTAACTAATGATATAAGGTTAGTACAATTATCAAATATTAATTAATTAATTTATAATTATGCAAGTAGTGGAACAATTATAGAATTAATTATCTAATATAAAGGAAGTGGAGTGAATTATATAATTATTTGTACCCCTCTGAAAATAAAAATATAAGATAAATACATAGAAATGAAAAAATGAAAAAATATAGAGAACTATAAATTATTAATTGTTGGCAATATTAAAGAAATGGAAAAAATATAAAATAAATACAATATTAAAGAAATAGAAAGGGGAAAATATTAGCAAGTCAATAAAATAGAAAGACATGTGCAATAAACCATGTTTACATCAATTAGAAAGTGTTTAATTAGCAAACTTAGGCTAATAGCAACCTTAAAAAGCAAGCTATAAGAGGACTTTTATGAGAAGTTCTTTCCAGAAACAACCCTAAGCAAGCTATGAGAGGACTTTGTTCAATTGAATCAAAGGGTCATGACTGTAGTTGAATATTAGAAGAAGTTCACGGAACTAGCCAAATTCTCACCAAATCTGATTAGGGAGGAGAAAAGGAAGGCCAACCGATTTGCATAGGGTCTCAAAATGGAGATCCGAAAGATAGTGAAGACTTTGGGCTTAAAAACTTACAAGGATGTCGTGGAAAAGGCCCTAACTCTAGAGCAAGAACTCAACTTGGAACAAAAGTTGAGGGGAAAGAATAAGAGGCCTAGGAATGAAAATAATCAAGGGGCTCAAAAGAAAAGTAAGAATGGTGGGAATGCACCACAGAAACAAGGACAGAACAAGGATGAGGTAAGGGAGCAGGCTAAGAGGCTGGGATTGTGCTTCTTATGCAGATAAAGGAGGCATCTTGCTAAAAACTATCCAACAGCATCATCTCAGGCTCCCCAACAACAACAGCAACAATAGAATACCAAGGGAAGAGGTCAGAATGGGCATCCTCAAGCCAGACAGAATCAGAATGTCAATCAAGGGCAAAGCCAAGATCGTGGTTAGAACCAAGCTAGAGTGTTTGCAGTTGAGGCCCAGTGTAACACCCCAACCCCCGTATCATTAAGCATTGGACCATCCACCGTTTTTCTTGACTGTGGACTAAACCAAACGGCGGGTCGGGCCGGTGTTACATTACTAGCGACACACACTTGACTTTCTATTTTTCAATACCACATGCCTTAAAATAAATTCAGTGGTGCAAATTCACATTTTGACAATTAAAGGTAAAGAAAAATTCAACTTCTTTATTAAATAAAGAAAGTACTTTAACTATTACATTGTTGATCAAAATAGAAATACTAAAAATTAGCGGAAGTCTTGTTCAA